>VMDO01007569.1:0-67634 GCA_007922755.1 Pedetes capensis | reverse complement strand
CAACAACAACAAGTACTTCATTTAAGTCATTCATTCATTCAGAAAATTTTTACCTATTTTCACTTTATGTTTTGCAGTGCTGTGGATTGAATCCAGAGCCTAGTACATGGTAGGCAAGAGCTCTATCACTGAGCTACATCACTAGCCCTTGTTCAGCAAATGTTAATCATACAGTATTAGGTGCCTAGGTACCAAGCTAAACATTGGGGTAAGGTTGGTGAATAAAATAGATGAGGTCCTTAACTTGTCAGAACACATAGCCTCATGAGGGAGGCATGGATTAAATAGTCACATCATCAGTACAAAATGGTAAACTGTGACCAGTGCTATACAAGGGAAGTGCAGGGAACTAGCTAGGAATGTGTACAGCAGGGGAATGATTCTAATCTGGGGAAAGATGAGATGAAGAAATTGTTGTTGTTGTGTGCCATCTGAGTCGGTATCCAAATCATAGCGACCCTCATAGGGTTTACAATAGCTGACTGTTTCGGGATTGCCTTGGGAGTGGATTAACAGGTCCTTCTCCCATTTTTGTGGTGCTGGGAATTGAACTTGGGACCTCAGAGACTGCAGCGCAGTGCTCTACCAACTGAGCTAAATCCCAGCCTGAGATGAAGAAGAGGTCGCACCATTTTATTGTTGTTCTTGTTGTTTTTGAGACAGGGTCTTGCTATCATAGACCAGGCTGCCCTCCAACTCACGATCCTCCTGCCTCAGCCTCCCAAGTGCTGGGATTACAAAGTGTGCACCACCACACCTGGGCTCAAGGTTTGACTTTGGCAAGGTCAGCAGGAGAGTATTTCAGGCAGAGGAAGAGTATAAGCTAGTGCCCTGAAGTATGAAGGGGCCAAAGTACTTGAGGAATTAAAGAGTCAGAAGAGCTGCATTCTGTGGTCCTCTGGGGTCTGTGTGGGCCCAGAAAGTAGATAGCAGGAAGAAGAGTGTTATGGTTTGGATCTAAAATGTCTCCTAAATGTCATTTGCCTGCAGCCATAGCACTGTGGCGTCTGATCTCATCAGATCTCGGAAGCTAAGCAGCGTCAGGCCTGGTTAGTACTTGGATGGGAGACTGCCTGGGAACACTAGGTGCTGTAGGTTTGGGAGAAGGACTTGGCAACCAACTCCCAAAAATCAGTCAGCCACTGAAAACCCTATGAATAGCAGAGAAGCACTGACGATATGGAAGAAGGACCTGGCAATCCACTCCCGAGGCAATCCCTAAACAATCAGCCATTGAAACCCCTATGAGGGTCACTATGAGTCAGGCATGACTCGACTGCACCTAACAACAAATGTCATGTTGCCTGGTGCCCTGCTGGCGGCGCTGTCCTGGAAGGTTGTGGAACTTTGGGAGGCTAGCATGGTGGGAGTGAGTTACTAGGGGTTTGCTTTTAGAGGTTTTTATCCCAGACCTGTGGCTCCACACTCCCTCTGTTTCCTGCTCACAAAAATGTAAGGTTGTCTACTAGAGGCCCTGCCACCTGCTGCTGCCACATCTGCCCTGCCACCATTATGGACTGATCTTCCAAAAGTGATAAATCTCTTGCCTTCATAAATTTGTTTCAGTTTGTTTATCTGCCACAGTGACAGATACAAAGAGAAAGTATGGTCCTCTTCTTTTTGTGATGATCAAGGCATACCTTCCAGTAACTTCTTTCCAGAGTCTCCCAAGGAAAGCTAAAGAGCTGGCGATATTCTACCGGTTTAATAGCTTAAAACATTAGATGTCAAGTTTTCCCATCACAATGGTAGCTGGCATTGTCTAAAAGTCCTTCCTCTCAGATCTTACATGAAAAGCACATGATGCTACCAAATTAAAAATGATTAATCTTGATGTCAAGCAACCATCTCCCTGCCCCAGTGCCCTCTGCAATTTAAACCCCATCCCAGTCCTGGAGAGACTATTTCCCCTTCCTGGTTCTATGGCTCTGTGTCCCACATTGATGATTTTGAAGAGACAAGGACACACCAATTGCCACACTGATGGGTGGTCTGAGTACAGAGTCTCCAGGCTGTACAGAGTAGACAGACCTACCCTTTCATCTCCTTGGGCAGGGCTTCAGGCTAGAGCCAGCACAGAGTCTTCAATTCTAGTGCACATTCTGCCACCCCTCACCCCCCAGCTGCTGGGTAACCCAGGGAAAGTCCATCCACTCTCCGGGACTCAGTTTCCTTACCCATATAATGAGAGGTTTGAATTATATAGTCAATAAGATTTTTCTTTGATTTGGGCATACAGTCATACACTTCCCTCTGATTTCTAAAATGCATTAACTGGGACTTTTTGTTTTCTTTTCTCTGTTGTTCCCAGGTCAGTGACAGGAGGCAAGACAACCACTATTTGTAAATTATAATGAATGGATAATCAGCTGCCTTCAGACTAAACCTCTCTTCTTAGAAGCCCGGAAGCTTGGTTTTTAAGTTGTTTATCATTATCATCATTTAACGCAGTTTTCTCACTAAAACCCAGAGGGGCAGGGGAAGATGATGAGCAGATGTTTTGCTATTAGAAGCCCTGGGGGATGATTTGAGACTTTCACTGCAGTGATCATTCTCTAGATTCTTCCAGAGTCAGCAGAAGCTTTGATGAACTCAACAGAGGGCAAGTGGATTGGGCAGACACTGAGTAAAGGCCTATTCAAAGAAAGCCTGGCTTAATGGAAAACTGCTGGGACAGCAGTTGCTGGCTGGGGACAGTGTGGATTATGAAACTACTATATTTATGTAACACTTCGCAAAGAGATTTCAACTGCCATTATTTCATTTTCTCATGCGGACACATCTTTGCCTGATCTACAAACACTATGACCTTTCACTTGAATCTCTTTCATTCACTAGTCTCCCTGGATTTGGTAGCATGCATATAAAAATGGCCACCAAAAATCTATGGAGAGAGAAGATAGATTGGTGGTATTGTTCAAATGGGGAGGTACGCTAATTCCTCTCTCCCTTGAATCAAAACTGGCATTATAACTTGCTTTGACCAACAGGATATGGAAGTGTGATATATCACGTGAGTTCTAGAGCCTACATCTTAAGGAATATGGCAGGAGACAGGCACGGTGGCACACACCTATACTCCCAGCACTCAGGAGGCAGAGGTAGGAGGATCCTGTGTTTGAGGCTGGCCTGAGATACATAGTGAGACCCTGTCTCAAAACACAAACAAACAAACAACAACAACAAAAGCAAGAAATCTGGGAGCTTCCACTTTTACTCTCTTGGGGTCTGTTAAGGTTTGAATATGAAACGGTCCCCACAGGCTAATGTGCCGAATGCTTGGTCCCCAGCTGTTGGTGCTACTTTGGAGGTGGAAAATTTGTGAGAGA
The DNA here is from genome assembly GCA_007922755.1 of Pedetes capensis. Lineage (NCBI taxonomy): Eukaryota > Metazoa > Chordata > Mammalia > Rodentia > Pedetidae > Pedetes > Pedetes capensis. Next base: position 64,305 of record VMDO01007569.1, on the reverse strand, counting down.
TGGCCTAGTTAGAAAAAGTAGGTCACTTGGGGGCATTATTTAAAGGTAACACTGGTCCCCAATCCCTTCCTTGCTCTCTGTTTCCTGTCTGCCATAAGGTAAATAGCGTCCTCCTTCATAGGTTCCCACTGCCATGATGTTCTGCCTCACCTGGCCCTGGAATCAATGAAGCCAAGAATCATAGACTGAAATCTCCAAAACCATGAACTAAAGGAAATTCTTCCTCCTCTAAGTTGTTTCTGTCAAGTATTTGGTCACAGCAACAATAAAACTGACAAACACATATCAAACCACCATGTAAAAACTAAGGCTTGGCCAAGTTTTCTCAGTCTCAGCAGTATTGAGACTTTTTGTTGCTATTGTTGTTGTTTGATTTTTGCAGTACTGGGGGGCTGGACCCAGGGCCTGACACATGCTAGCGTGTGCAAGTGCTCTACCATCAAGCTGCACCCCCAACTCCTTTTTATTTTTTTATTCTAAGTCAGAGTCTTGCAACGTTGTGCAGGCAACCTCTGACTTTGAACTTGGGATCATCCTGCCTTAGCCTCCTGAGTTGCTGGGATTACAAGTGTGAGCCATGGTACCTGGCTGTATTGAGAATTTGGGTCAGATAATGCTTTATGGTAGGAACAGTTCTGTGCATTATAGGATGTATGACAGCATCCTTGGCCTCTACTTACTTGATGCTCCAATGTGATAACTAAAAATGTCTCAAGACATTGTTATGTGTTGCCTGTGGGAGAAAATTTTCCCTGCTTGAGAGTCACTGGACTAGACTACTGAATGATGAGAGACCACATGGTGAAAGAGATCTGCTGAGCTACCAGCTGTTGCAGCCACCCCTACGTACACACAAAGTTGTCTTGGATGCTCCAGCCTCTATTGAGCACCTCATTCAATGTGACCAAGTGAGAAGTGCAGATGACATCACATGGAGGAGAACTATTCAGTTGAGCCCAGCCAATTCACAAAACTGTGAGAAATAATAAGTATTTGAAAGCCACTACGTTTTAGGGTGGGAGAAGGGCCTGGGAACCCACTCCCAAGGCAATCCCGAAACAGCCATTGAAAACTCTATAAGTGTCGCTATGAGTCTGATACCGACTCGACAGCACCTAACAACAACAACAACAACATTTTAGGGTAGTTAGGTAGCAACAAATTGGGAAAAGGACCTGGCAGCCCACTTCCCAAACAACCAGCCATTGAAAACCCTATGACTATCAGGGAAGTACTGACATAATGCTGGGCATGGCACAGTGTCAGGGAGTGTTTTGTTCTGTTATACATAGGGTCACTATGAGTCAGACAGCACTAAACAACAACAACATGTAGCAACATAATTGCATTTTAGGCTAGCTGTATTCTTGCTACCATACACGGTTTCTAGTATATTCCTAAAGTACCTTTCTGAAATTCTTCTACTCTTTACTCCCCACCCCTGCCTTCCCCACCATCAATTCTTTAGTATGGTCCACAAAGCCCTCAATAATCTGGTCTCTCTTTAAGGTAGCCTCATTCCCTAAGATTCAAACTATACCCATCTATGCAATGTCCTGAATGATCCACCTTGTTTTACACTTCTGGGTCTTTACCTAGATTGTGTACCTTGTCTGTTAGGTCTTCCAACCTATCAGTTCCTGGGGTTCCTGAAAATTCAGATTAAGCAGCATCACATCAGAGAGTCCATGCATATCCCAATAAGTGAGATAATTTTTCTCCTTATGATCCCAAACACCATGTGTACGTCTATCACACCACTCCTCAAACCATGTTGTAATCCATGTTTTACTTGTATTTCTGATGAAGATTGTGACAACCTTCAAGGCTAGAACTGAATTTTTCATTACTTTTTTTTGAGAGGACTCACTCATAGTAGGTGCTCAATGAACATTGGCTGAGTGAACACAGCAGTTTGAACAAATACTACTATCCCTGTTATGCAGATAAGGAGATGGAGACTCAGAAAAGAAAGCAACTTGTCCAACTCTGCCAAGTGAGTAGGGTGTACATCTGGGACTAACACCCAAGTCTTTAGACTCAATGACCTACCAATCCATTTCCTACCTCTTTATCATTTACCTCTCTTGAACACCCATGACCTAGGTAAAGAATATCAATTCACAAACCAAAGTGCAATCCACAAACTAATATATCTCCCTCCTTACATGTTGACTTGTAATGCCAGCCACTCCTTATGATCCTGGGGTTGAACAATTAGCAACCTCATACCTCTTGCCCCATTGGGAGTCAGTCATATCTTTAGAAAATGCTGGTCAACTAGACATGAAAAGGACTGAACATCTAAAAGTTATCTGTTTGAACAGAAGCCCTACTCAAAATGGCTTAAGTGAAACAGAAATTTAAAAAGTCTCCTTGTTGTTGTTGTTCTTAGGAGGTATCTAAATTCAGGTACATTTGGACCCAGGACTCAAATATGTCATCTCTCTCTTTCATTCCCCCCCTACACATCAATCCTTTCCTCAGCTCTGCTTTCTGTTGTGTTGGCTTCATTCTTAGGTTCTATGTTGTAGTCCCTGATAACTCCACGCTTAATTCATTCTTACCACTACCAGTCCCTCCAAGAGGACAGCTTTTTTTTTTTTTTCTTTTCAGTACTGGGGGTTGAACCCAGGGCCTCACACTTGCATGCTTTGCAAGTGCTGGACCACTTAGCTGCACTCCCCTCCACCAGGCCATTTTTTATTAGTTTTTGAGACAGGATCTCACTAAATTATGCAGGCTGCCTCTGGTCTGGAACTTGTGATCCTCCTGCCTCTGCCTCCCTAGCTGCTGGATTATAGCCATGTGCCACAGCACCTGGCTTCAAGGAGAGCTTATGTTTAACTTTAACTCCAAATAATGATCCCAGAATTGGGTATCACTGGGTAGATTTGGAGCATGTATCTATTCTTGAGTCAATCACTGTGGCTAAAGATTTGGAATCTGTTATTTGGCTAGATTCATGTTAGACTGATGTGATAGCCAGCTTCTAAGATGGTCCCCAGTGATCTTGCCTTTTGATATTAATGCCCTGGTATAGTCCCCTCTCACACTGAACCAAGGTTGGCCTATGTGACCAATTAAAAACACCAATAAAAAAACAGCGGTAGTGATGCTGTGTAACTAAGTCATTAAGGGATTGCTGTTTCTGTTTTGCTCTCTTGCATTATTCCCTTTGAGGGAAGCTAGGGGCCATGTTGTGGGGCATTCAAACAGTGCTGTAGGAGGAACTGAGGCCACCTGCCAACAGCAACTACCATCTTGCCAGCCACATGAGTGAAGGGGCTCCTGCAGCTATAACCAAGCCTTCAGATGACTGCAGTCTCAGTTGATATATGATTGCAAATTCCTGAGACACCTGGAGCTAGAACTATCCAGCCTGGTCATTCTGGAATTCCTAACCCACAGATCCCATGTAAGGTAATAAATGAATATTATTGTTTTTTGGGGGTTCATTTTTTTTTTCAGTACTGGGGGTTGAACCTAGGGCTTCATACTTGCATGCTTTGCAAATGCTGGACCGCTGAGCTGTGACCCCAGCCCATTTTTTTACTTTTTTGAGACAGGGTCTCTCCAAATTATGCAGACTGCCTCTGGTCTCAAACTTGCGATCCTCCTGCCTCTGCCTCCTGAGCTGCTGGGATTACAGGCATGTGCCACCGAGCACAGTGGCATGAATATTTCTGTTTTAAGCTGCTGTGTTTTGGGTTATGTTGTTGCACAGTACCAGATGACAATACAATTCAAGTCTCTAAACTCTGGGTGTGTTAGCTTTCTATTACTACAACAAAAACCTGAGATAATCAATTTATTTTTTTAAAAAAGGATTTCTTTTGGCCCACACTTTTGGAGACTTCAGGTCATGACAGATTCCCTATTGCTATGAGCCTGTGGTGGCATATCATGGCCAGAGTTTGTGGCTTAGCAAACTGAAAGAGGAAGAAGAAGAGACTGGTGTCCTATAATCCCTATCAAGGGCCTATCACTCACGACATGACAACCTCCTACTAGGTCCTACTTCTTAAAGGTTCCACCACCTCCCAACAGCACCACAGGCTGGGGACCAATCCTTTAACACATAGGCCTTTGGGGGACATTCCAGATCCGAATGATAGCACTAGGTAAGGAGTCAACCTCACTCCGTGTGGACTGAAGTGAAACAGATGCTTCCCTAAGGAGTAAATCAAATCACTATTGGTGGGAAAGCAAGAAATGAACACTGGATAGCCCATACAGAAGATAATCTCAGCAACAGTGCTCTACAGACACACTTCTTAGAGGAGTGAAGAGCAAAGTAAGGCAACACTGATTTATCTGACATGCCTCGGAGCATTGGGGTGAAGCAGCACTCAGGCCTAAATAAAGCTGTGCTGACTTTCTAGCTCCCATTACTGACAGTTTTCTCCCAAGTTACCCCTACACTTGGTTAGCTATAAGGACTATGGACACTTCTCTCCTTTGCCAAACCATGTATTCGCTCTTAAAGTAAGTCTGTTGTTGCTTTTCTTTTCACCTAGAGGAAAATATAGGCCAAGGAATTCCTCTGTGTTTGTATCTTATGCATGGTTTGAGCCTTCTCCTGTTAAATTGACTTCTAAATTTAATTTCAGTTGGACACATTTTAGCTCAAACAATGATGCCTCCTTTGGAAGCTCACATTCCTTATTAATCTCTTTGGGTAAAGAAGATGAAAGAAATGTAAGAGTTAACATTCCAACTAATAGAGAGTTTCCTTCCTTCACTCCCTTCCTTCCTTCCTTCTTCCCTTCCTACCTCCTTCATTCCTTCTGCCATTTCTTCTTGCTTCTCTTCCTCTCCTCCTCTATCTATCGACTAAAATTTAATTGATCACCTATATGCTAGCTTTCTGTCACTGTGACAAAATTCCTGAGAAAATCTACTTAAAAGTGTTAAGCTTTATTTTTATCCATTGTTTCAGAGTTTTTGGTCCATGGCCATTTGGCTCCATTGTTTCTGGACCTGTACTGAGGCAGAACATCATGGCAGAGTGCACATGTGGAATAAAACTGCTCACCTTATGGCAGTAAGGAAGCAGAGAGAGAAAGAGGAATGGACTGAGGATTAAGATGCACGTTTCCAGGGCATCTCCCCAGTGACCTACTTTCTCTAACTAGGCCTCACCTCCCAATAATGCCATCAGCTGACAACTAAGCCATTAGCACATGGCCTACTGGGGACATATCAGATACAAACCCTAACAATCTCATACATGCTTGACATTGTCTGTACTATCTCATTTAAGCCTCTTAATGATGATGACCATGCTGGGGTTTAGCTCAGTTGATAGAGTGCTGCTCTGCACTCTCTGAGGACCAAGGCTTGATCCCCAGCACTACAAAAATGGGAAAAGGACATGGCAATGAACTCCTGAAGCAATCCCCAAACAATCAGCCATTGAAAACCCTATGAAGGGCGCTATGAGTTGGGCCTGACTCAGTGGCACCTAACAACAACAAATGATGATGACCTGAGTATTAATGACCATTTTTAAAGAAGAAAAACCCACTGGGCCAGGTGTGGAGGTGCATGCCTATAATCTCAGCACTCAGAAGGCTGAGACAGGAAGATCTTGAGAACAAACATGCAAACCAAGATGGAGAAACAGCTATGTTTGGAGAAGTTTGGTGATTTTTTTTTTCTTTGCACTACTTAGAAGTTGAACCTAGGGCCGGCCTGACACGCACTTTGCAAGTGTTCTACCCCTGGGCTGCAATCCTATCGCATTTTTAATTTTTCATCTTGAGTCAGGGATTGGGTAAGTTAAACAGGCTGCCTCTGGCCTTGAACTTGCTATCCTCCCCCCTCCTCCTCCTGAGTCTCTAGGATTACAGGCATGAGGCACCACATCGGGCATAGGTGACTTTTGTTGTTGTTTGGTTTTGTTTTGTGGTGCTAGGGATCAAACCAGGGTTTTACACTCTAACACTGAGCTATACCCACAGTGGCAAATTGGGTGTTTTATTGAATATATTTTATCTTTCTATAGTCATGTAGTTCCAAAACTTCAGTGATATATCTCGGTACCTGTAGGAAAAAATGAAAATGGTACATAGGTTTTTTTCCCAGAAGTCCTATTTTAAGTTTTCCCTGTCCCAACAGATGCTACATGTGATTTCCTTCCAACCAATCACCAAGGTGTAGCCTGTATTTCCTTTGTACCTTATGTTTGTGACAGAAAAACAAAACAAACAAGTTCTGGCCCTTTTTTCCATCCTTTCCATGTCAACAGAGGATCAAAAAAATGATAGCAACAAGGGAAAATATATGCTGTCCTGACACAACTTGTGGCACTTGGACGCAGAACTCTTCTTGGACTCAAGGCCCCCACAATTGACTCATGGGCCTTGGGAAGGCCAGTAGTAGAGAGGTTATAAGGACAGGTTCTGGAGCCACACAGAGATGAGTGATATCTTCATTCTGCCCACTTGCTAGCTCTGCGACTCTGGTTAATCTCTAAACCTCCCCACAAAATGTGATCATAATCGTTTCTATCATCTACAATTCTTTTTTTTTTTCGCCATATGGCTTACAATTCTTATAAAGTAAAAGAGTGCCAGGTGCCATGGCACACACCTGTAATCCAAGTAACTAAGGAGGCTAAGGCAGGAAGATTGCAGATTCAAGACCATAGGCAGCCTGTGCAACTTAGCAAGACCTTGTCACAAAATTTCAAAAATATCAATAAAAATAAAAAGAGGCTGCAGGTACAGCTCAGTGCTAGAGCATTTGCTTAGAATTCCTGAGACCCTGAGTTCAGTATCCTTCTCATATTAGAAAAAAATAATCAAGATTCAAGAAAATAATATATGTGAAATGCGTAGTCCATTGCCTGGGATGAAGTAAGGGTATGATAAATGTGTTAATTACTGCCACATTACCTTTACCTCTCTGTACTTCTACTCTGCTGCAGACCTGGGGTACATGGGTGTCCTCTAAGTAGCAGGCAGACTCTAAAATAGCCCACACGGATCCCCACCTCCTGGTATTCATGCTTTCATGGAATTCCCTGTGGGCAGGACCTGTGACTTGCTTCTCATCAATAAAACAAAGATGACGTTGCATTCATGACCAAAGATTGCCATTTCTGTCTTCCTACCAGGTGTTCCCTATTGTCTTCTCAGCTTGCATGCTCCGATGAAGCAAGCTACCATATCGGAGAGGTCTAGATGATAAACTGTGGGCACACTCTGACCAAATCCTGCTAGGAATGGAAACACTTAGTCCAACAACCCTCAAGGAACTGGATTTGGTCTACAGTCACCTGAACTTGGAATTTAGTGTGCCTTTTTTGTTTCTTTTTTGCGGTGCTGGGGATCAAATCCAGGGCCTCCCGAAACAAGTACTCTACCACTGAGCTACATCCCAGCCTGAGCTATATGAACCTGGAAGCAGATTTTCATTTATCTATCTTTCTTTTTCTTTTCTTTTCTTTCTTTCTTTCCTTCTATCTTTCTTTCTTTCTCTCTTCTTTCCTTCTTTTGGTACTACTGGGGGATTGACTCAGGGCCCCATGCATACTTTGCAAGCACTCTACCACTGAGCTTCACCCTAGCCCCTTTGTTTATTGTTTGTCTTGAGACGGGGTCTCGCTAAATTACACAGGCTGCTGCTGACCTCGAACTTGCAATCCTCTTGCCTCTGCCTCCCAAGTTGCTAGTATTACAGGTGTGTGCCACTGCATCTGGCTTGAAGCAGATCCTTTCCTGAGTTAAGCCTTCAAATGAGACTGTAGCCTTGGCTGAATACTTTCGTTGTGGCCTTATAAGAGACCCAGAAGCAGTGGAACCAACTAAGCCATGTTTACATAGCTGACCCACAGAAAATGTGAGCTAATCAGTGTATATTGTTATAAACTGCAAAATCTTTGGTAATTTGTTACACAACAATATCTAACTAATTAGAAAATCCCTCTCATCCCATTTCTGGTTTACTGCCCAATTTGCCACTTCCTTAGCACCTTGCATTTATCACATCACCCTATAGCTGTTGGCTTTTTTGTGCCTCCTACATTGTAAGTTACTTGAGGACAGGTGATGGACTAAGTATCCATCTTCCTTCCTTCCTTTTTTTTTTCCTTCTTTCTTTTCCTTCTTTCTTTCACTTGGAGATTGAACCCAGGGCCTTTACATATACTTTGCAAATGCTCTACTACTAGGCTGCCCCCCCCAGCCCATTTTTAATTTTTTATTTTGAGATAAGTTCTCACTAAATTACTCAGGCTATCCTTGGCCTTGAACTTGTATCCTCCTGCCTCCACATTTGAGTCCCTGAAATTACAGGCATGAACCACCTTGTGGCCTGGACTAAGTACTTCTTGTAGCTCCAGGGCAGATAACAAGGGTTAGCACTGGGAAGGTGTTAGGCAGTATTTCACGCTCTCAGAGCTTGCCTGTGTGCTCCATTGTTGTTGTTGTTGTTAGTTGCCATAGAGTCGAGTTGGTCTGACTCATAGTGACCTTTATAGTTTTCAATGGCTGATTGTTTCAGCATGGCCTGGGGAGTGGATTGCCACATCCTTCTCCCATTTTTGTGGTGCTGGGAATTGAACTCGGGACCTCAGAGACTGCAGAGCAATGCTCTACCAGCTGAGCCCCTGTGTGCTCCATTAGGGCTTCCATTAATACCCTAATGCTAATGGTAGCGGTTGTTTTTGAACTCCTACTGTATGCCGGGTGCTGAGATAAGGCCAGGAATGAGTATCCTTTGTTTTTGAGACAGGGTCTTGCTTTGTAGCCCAGGCTGGCTTGGAACTTGCTATGTAGCCCAGACCGGTCTCAAACTCCCAACCTTCCTGCTTCCTCAGCCTCTACAGTTCTGGGTGTGCGCGGCCACCCTGGTGGGATGAGTATTTGTAGTAGCTTTCTGCAATGACTGATTCATAGCCAGGGTTGGGATCCACTAACTCTACCCCATTTTCCACATTCTGTGGAAAAATTGCATACTTCTCTTAAGATAGCTATACTCCTGATTAAAAAAAAAAAAAAAAAAAAAGAGCTAGAAGTGCACAAACCTTAAGAGTACAATTTGATAAAATTTCAAAAGTGAACTCATCTATGTAGCCACCACCAAGATGAAGAAAAGGGTGGTCCCCATCCTCACTTGTGGGCTCTTCCCGTTCAGTAGCCCCATTCACTAGGTACTGACGTCAGAACCCCACTAGCCATTCATTAGTTTTACCTGTTCTATAACTTCCTATACATGAAAATGCAGTCTGTACCCATTCATCCGCCTTCTTTCGCTCAACATTACGTTCATGCTTTTGAGTTGTTAAAACTTTTTTTTTGGATTATATTTGTACAACGATGACAAAGTAGAAGCCTGAGGTTCTGAGAAGCCGTCCCGAGTACCACCACACTTAAATTTTCCAAGAGATGGAATCACTAACCTGCCCTGGTTTGCGTAAGTAGGGGGAAAAGCGTGCCTAAAGCCAAGCAGACGCCTAGTGGGGGCGAGATCTTAGGTATGGGGCGGGGTTTTAAGTGTAGGGGCGTGGCCATGGCCCGGCATCCTGGCGGCAGTTAGCGCGGCAGGCGGAGCTGGGCCAGGGTTTCCTGTCTGCGCCTGCGGAATCGTCGGAATCGTCGTTTGACCCCGGAAGTCCAGGCGCTCTGGGAGCTGTCAGAGTGTCCGGCGGTGGCGGCGCCGGTGGTGGAGCAACCGAGGTGAGTGTGTGGCTGAGCCCTGCTGGATGCAGGGCCCGCGGCTCGAAAGAAGCCGCCGCCCAGTTCGGGCGACTTGGGCTCCCTCACCCTCTGGCCTTTGCGGCGAGGCTGAGGCTTACGATGACCCAGGCCACGAACTGCCCCACGCCCCGAGGCGGGGCTGCCAGAACCTGGGGCTCCCGGTTCGGTGCTCGGCCCCAGAGAGACCTTGGCGAAGACACAGTCCTCAGCCCCTGCTCCCGGGGCTTCAGTTTTCTCGGGTTTCATTCATTCCTTCAGCAGATACTTGTTGAGTGCCTTGTATGTGCCAGGCACAAACTTAGGCACCAGGGATACAAAACAGAGCAAGACAGACAAGGTTCCTGCCCTGAAGGATCTTATAGTTTAGTGGGAGGAGACAGTCAACTACAAGTAAATAGAAAGAGTAATTAAAGATATGACAGTAACTGGGAGAGTGGATGCTTTCCATGGACGAATTTGGGAAAATTTCTGAGGAGAGTAGTGTTAAATTGAAACCAGAAGAGTTGTACAGTCGGAGAAACTGAGGCAACAGCAGCCCTGGGAATGCTTGCAGGCCATATTGTAATTGATGCTTATACCGAGCTTGGTTCCTAAAGAAAATACTTGTCTAACTTTTGGTTTTTGCTGATCTGCCCACCCATGGGAATATAGTAGTGGGCACAGATATTCTCATGATCATTGTCCTTGTCCTTTTTTTAACTTAGTCTAGTCTTTGCCTAGTTAATTTCTACTCCTACTTTAAATGAAAACTCAAATCCTCTTTGTCATATTCTCTCCCTTATTAAGTCATTTCTGTCAAATGCTTCCTAAGCCTTACCTAAACAACAAATGTCCTGGTATTGATTATTATTTGTATGGCAACTAGATTTGTATTTGTCATTCCCACACAGACTGTAAGCTCTGTAAAGGGTATGACCAGGTCTGTTATTTGCATACCTTAGTATTCTCTGGGGCTGGGATTTAGCTCAGTTGGTAGAGCGCTGCGCTGCAGTTTCTGAGGTCCTGAGTTCAATTCCCAGCACCACAAAAATGGGAGAAGGACCTGGCAAACCACTCCCAAGGCAATCCCGAAACAGTCAGCCATTGAAAACCCTATGAGGGTCGCTATGAGTCGGATACCAACTCAATGGCACCTAACAACAACAACAACAAGTATTCTCTAGGCATGAGTGTCTGCCACTTAATGAGTACTAAAAAGTGTCTCAATGGATGAAGTGTTTAGCATAAATATTGTTTGTTCTCTAGTGGTTCATTAGAGGTCTTCCCAGCCTCCAGGTTATCGTCATCTCTTTCTGATCATGTTTCTCCTGTACTTAGATAGTCACCAAAAATGAAAAATGAAAATGAAAGGCCAAAACTTTTGTGTAGCATTAGAAACTTTCTAAACTGGCTCTATATTCCCTATCCAACCTCTTTTCTCCTCACTTCTTTCATTGCCTCTTTGACCTTTTGTTTTCAGGGACACCAAATGTCTCCCTCTTCCTTCACTGTTGTTGCTAAGTGCTGTCCATTTGGGTCAAACTCACAGTGACCCTATGTACAGCAGAACAAAAAAACACCTGGCACTCTGCCTTGCCTGATGCTATCGTCAGTGCTTCTCTGCTAAGCATAGGGTTTTCAATGGTTGATTGTTTCAGAGTGGGCTGCCAGGTCCTTTTTCCAAGCCTACAGCAGCCGGTATTCCCAGGCAGTCTCCTATCCAGGTACTAACCAGGCCCAACCCTGCTTAGCTTCTGATATCTGCCAAGATCAGGTGCCAGGGTGGTATGGCTGTAGACTCCTCATAAGGAGGATACAGCTCTCCACTCTCTAAATTCTAGGCTTCAGAGTCCAAGCCTAGACAGGTAGAGACAGCACCTACTTCCAGAAATTCACTCCTATAAGCCAGTGTCTACAAGGGCAGTTCTGAGCAAAGCTGGTGTAGTGGTTATAGAGAGCTTTACAGTCCAACAGCCTGGGTTCAAATCCTGGCTCTATGTTTTCCCACATATGTTGAGACCTCAAGACAGTTCCTGAACCTCTCTAGCCCTTGATTTTCCTATCTATACTATTGGACTTAACAGTATATAATCTCTTAGGGTTGCTGCGAGAAGTAATCAATGCTAATTTTTCAATATAATACCCAGCACATGATGAGAACTCCATAAAGTTTAGTTGTTGTTATCATTCATATTCTAACCATAAGCATCATCTATTCAGCAAACCCTGACTACATACATTCCGCATCCTGGGCATGTAAATAACTATCATCACATGATAGAGCTACAACAGGAAATTGCCAAAACTGGAGCACAGAAGAGAGAAGGAGGAAGCCACAGAAAAGGTGACCTGTAACCCGGATGTTGAAGAATAGCAGGAAAAGATGTGCATTCTAAGCAGAGAACAAACATGTGCAAATGCTTAGAGGCATAAAAAAGGTAGCTATGAGTCTACAGCCATTCCACCCTGGCATCCAGGTACCATGGCCCAAGCAACATGGGAGGTTGAGGTAGGAGGATCACAGGTTCAAGGCCAGAGGCAGCCTGCCTTAGTAAGACCCTGTCTTAAAATAAAAAATAAAAAAGAATGAGAGATGCAGTTCAGTGGTAGAGCAGTTGCCTAGGCCCTAGGCAACCCTAGATTGCAAGGCCCTAGGTTCAACCCCTAGTACAGGGGGAAAAAAAGACTACTGAAAGCTGGGTATATAGCTCAATGGTAGAGTGCTTGCTTAGCATGTGTGAGGCTTTGGATTCAGTCCCCAGAGCACTCTACACAGAGGTGCAGCCCCAACTGGAGATGCTTTTCTGGCCCTACTCCATCCCTAAGTACAACTAGCTACAACCCAATATAGTATACCCTGTGGTTAAGAGCTAGCCTGCTTTATCACCTGTTAACTGCAAGATCTTGGGCAAGTTTCTATCTTTTTTGAGCCTCTTATTTCTTCATTGATAAGATGAAGATAATAGAATGGACCTTGAAGTACATAAAGCAAGTTGATGCCAATAAAAGCACTTAGAAGAGCACTCAGAATCTAACAAATATGTTGCTATTGTCCTTACCAGTCTGTCTTCATATCACCAGGCCCGGGCCTGACATTTGAGATACTGGACACCTAGTAACAAATGCCTGACCACTCCCCTCGACTCATCTGTGAAGGCGCTGGGGGTGAGGATTTCCTCCTTCCAGCCTTAATGTGTCTTCATATTGTCATTGAGACTATGATGGCCTTTTAATGGCATATCTTTTGAGGGACCTAACTCATTTCCATTCCATGATTCAGCCAACATATCTGTCCTTCCTGTGGGTCAAGCCAAGTGGTTTTGTAAAAAGAACACTGGATGGGTAGATGGGAGACCTCAAGTCTGCCCCTCTTTGGTTGCTTTTATTTTATTCTCTTCTTTTCTCTTCTCTTCTCCTCTCCTCTCTTCTATTCTATTCTCTTTTTGCTGGGGACTGAATCCTGGACCTTGCATATGCTGAGGACACACTCTACCACAGAGCTATAGCCTCAGCTCCAACTCCCTGGCTTTGAGGTCACTTTGGGCCAGTGTCAAAAGGAGCTTGTGCTGGCAGATTTCTATGAATTTTCTCTTCCTCCCTGGTCTTTCTGTTCATTGTTCCTTTCTCTGAAGCTTAGAGTGATTATAAAATCCTAACATCCTTCTATAACTGAGAAAAGGTCCAGTGCTCCAACCCTTAAAAGACTTAAGATTTGGTGACAGTTATAGGAAGAGTTTCATCAAGTATTTGAGGAGACTGCATCTGTTCTAGGCCTATGCTGGTAATGGGAAAGGTAGCAATAAAAGGAGAACCCTGGGCAGTATCTTCACAGAGGTCACAGACTACTAAATGCACAGATTTAGAGCCATGATAAAAATAATGTGAGGAGTTGGAGATGTAACTTAGTGGTAGAATGCTTGCCTAGCATGTGCAAGGCCCTAGGTTTCATGCCCTGCACAAGAAGGAAAGAAGGAAGGAAGAAAGATAGGAAGGCAGGAAGGGAGGGAGGGAAGGAAGGAAGGAAGGAAGGAAGGAAGGAAGGAAGAGAGAAAAGGAAAGAAGGAAGGAAGGGCAATCTGGGTACTTTCAGCTCGTACTTCTTTTTTTTTTTTTTTTGTGGTACTAGGGGTTGATCCCGGGGCCTCATGCCTGCATGCTTTGCAAGTGCTGGACCACTGAGCTCCACCCCCAGCCCTTTTATTTTTTTCTCTACTTTCTGAGACAGGGTCTCGCTAAGTTACGTAGATTTCCTCTGGTCTCGAACTTGCGATCCTCCTGGCTCCACCTCCCACAGCTAGTACTTCTCAAAGAGGATTGGAGTCACCTGGAAAATATTTTCATCTACAGTTGAGAACTTCTACTTTAGGTATAAAACATCAGTTTGTCTGGATCATGAACCAGGCCTTGGAGGCCCATATCAGGAGCTCATAAGGACAGGGGTTGATGCTTGTCTTCTGGCTCTGGGATCAACCCCAGAGCAGGCCCTGCCCCAAGGAGTCTGTATGTCTGCTTTCTTCTTCCCATCCATATTCCTTTCAGGAGGGTCACGCAGCACAATGCCAGCTCTGCCCTTGGACCAACTCCGGATCACCCACACGGACCCGAAGACAGGAAAGCTGAAGACTTCACCAGTGCTGGTGAGCCGGTGCCTTGAGACCGTTCAACCTGATGTTATCAATCTTGCAATTTCAGAAGCAAAAAGTAAATTCCTTCCTTATCTGTTCCAAGAATGACCTGTGGGCCATGGTCAGTAACTGAGTAGCTGAGACACTACTCGGCCCTTCCAGGCCTAGTGTGGATGTTTCCTTCTGAGCAATAGCCTGAACCTGAGTAGTACTTTCCATGTCATCACCCCCACTCCAGTCCCCTACCCAAGCATTTAATTTCTAATCAGATGGCAATTCTGACCCAGCCTGAGCAGGGCTGGAAATAGATCCAAAGCCAGATTTGGGGATGGGACCCTATGGGGTGTTCATGTTTCATGTAGGACATTTTCAGAGCTATCTAAGCTACTACCCACACTTCTGTGGGAATGCTGATTTCAGAGGTTGGGCTGTCTTTTATCTTACCTGGGATAAGAAGCTCCACATACAAAGACTCCAGCAGGCCTTATGATACTGAAAACTAAGGAGGCTGTGAACCTGCCCATTCCCACTTACAGAGAGATTAGAGCCATGGAGAGGTGCCAGGCTACTAAAGGAGACAGACGCAGGGACTGAAGTCCCCATACCCACTTGTTGATTTCCCAAGAATATGAGCTTACTTAAACAAAGTGGGAAGAAGTGTTTTCTGGAGACCTGAGTAAGAGTGAGGGAAAGAGAAGCTGGATATTTTATTTCCTGCCTTCTGGATGGCTTCTTATTGCTTCCTAAGCAGTCTCTAGTAATAGAACCTAACATGTATAGAGTACTTGCTGTGGGCCAAATCATTGTAAACAATTGGATTTTTTCACTTAAGGCACATCAGGGCCCCATGAATGGTGCTTTGATTGTCCCCATTTTACAGATGAGGAAACAGTTCAAGGTCACAGAACTAGGAAATTAGGAGAACCAGGATAAGAACCCAGTCAGACTGATTCCAGAACTCCATATCCTTAACCTTTCTGCTATAAAGCCTTCTTGTTTCCTTTTCATGCCCTTTTTAGCTATGGAAGGTATTTTTCAGAAAATCTAGAACTGCACTATTCAGCACAGTAGCCACCCGGTAGGTAGCCATGTGCCAAATGGTACATGTAATGTGGCTAGTCCTTGAAATGTGAATGTGACTAGTGCTTGAAATGTGGACTAAGGAGCTAGATTTTTGATTAAATGAATATAGCACCATGTGGTAATTGCATGCTATGTTGGCCAGGCAGATATGGAGATGGTGGAATTGTATTATCACAGAACATTGTGTTGGATGGTGCTGGTGGAGACTCAGTGATTGAGTCTCATTTTCCACCTTAGTCCTTCCCTTTGTACTGATTGAACACCAGGTTGTTAGCTGGGGGCTCCAGGAGAACAAGGGCCAGGTCCCTTCCTTTCACCCCTGGCTTCTCACTGCCAGGCACATAGTAGGCTTTCAGGAAACATTTGCTAAATGAATCAGGGACTGTAGCCAGGCCTAGTGCCAGGTGCTAGAGCTACGAAGAGAAGAGAAGTGGCCCCTGGCATTGTGGGGCCCACAGCCTAAGAGAAAAACAAAGCAACAGCTTCTGGACAGTGTGATCACAATTGTGATGGAAAGAAGGCCAGGCTGTTACATCCACACTAGGCCTGGAAGGGCCGAGTAGTGTCTCAGCTACTCAATTACTGACCATGGCCCACAGGTCATTCTTGGAACAGATAAGGAAGGGTGGTATCAAGGACAGAAGGTCTTGGGTCTTGCATCTTTAGGAGGACACATAGAGTCAGAGATGGCTTCCTGGAGGAGGGGGTGTTATGACCTGGATGTTGAAAGTTGAATAAGCACTAGCTAGGCAGAGCAGGGGTAGAAGGAAGGCCCTAGCTAGACCTGAGGATGCTGAGCTCAAGTCCTGAAGGAGCCTGACTCTTTTGTTTTGTTTTGTTGAGACAGAGTCTTGCTATGTCCCTGGCTGGCCTGGAACTAGCTATGTAGATCACGGTAGCCTTAAACTTATAGTGATCCTCCTGTTTCTGCCTCCCAAGTGCTGGGATTGCAGGCATATGCCACCATGCCTGGCAAGCCCAACTCTTATATCAACCACAAGTCATTGGAGGTAGCAGAATAGCAAATGAGCACAGGCTTTGCATCAATCTCATACATATTTGGCAAGTTACTTAATCTCACTAAGCCTCAAGATCCAAAAAGAGTAATAATAGGCCAAGCATGGGGGGAGGGCTGTGAGGGTTAAATGAAACATCTGTGAATCAGCACTGTCCCTGGCACATAGTAAGCACTCAATGAATTGTAGTTATGATGGTGATGACAATAGTGATGGTGGCAGCAGCATTGAATGGGGCTAGGGTGAGAAGAGGGATGAGCTGAGGGAGACAGCTGCCTGATCAAGTAAGAGTCTTGTTGGCTAACTGAAGAACATTACCCTGCAAGCTGTGGGAACTTCTGAAAGATTGTCCTGAGATATGTACTCACCAGGTATTTGTCTCTTGAGTCTTAACTTGGGGCATGAAGATCTCCAGCCAAGGAGCTGTCACCATGACGCCTTTGCAGGGTGATAGGTGGAGCTAGTGTTAATTAGTAGCTACTATTTAAATAGCATCTACTTGAGGACCCACAAGAAATAGTCATAGACCAGAATGACTGGGATCCTGAAGACAAGACTTGTATAAGTGGAACATTTGGTGAACACTGCAAAATATTCTTATCAAGATACACAGAAGTTTAGCCAGGAACCGTGACAGAAGCCTTTAATCCCAGCTCTTCAGGGGGGCTGAGGCAGATGAATTGCAAGTTCAAGGCCAGAGGCAGCCTACACAACTTAGCAAAACCCTTTCTCAAAATAGAAAAACTGAGAAAAAGGGCGGCTGGGAAGCAGCTCAGTGATAGAGCACTTGCCTAGCATGTTCAAGGCCTAGGGTTCAACCCCCAGTACTACAAACAACAACAATAAACCCATAGAGGTTTGATGGACAGTGAATGTTCTTAGAGCTTCTCAGAGCTGATAGGATCTAAGCCAGCCTCGTTGAAATGTAGGCTGGACTTGGGTAGAAGAGGACACAACTGGAGCCTGCTGCTCCCCTGTTCTGAAACCATCCATGGCCTCTCATTACCTATTGAGTCCCCACTCTTGAACTTGACATTCATGGTCCTACAAAGACCTTGGCAGGATTTGGTCATTCATTAACTCCATTCATTCCTTTGTCCAGCTAACAAATGTATACAGAGAGTCCACTTAATGCCAGATACTGTTCTAGAAACTGAGAATTCTGTGGCAAGCAAGGCTCTGATTGTCCCTAGAGACATGCAGCTAGAGGGAGATATAATTGAGAAGGCAAGCCCTTTTTTAAAAAAATTATTATTGTTATTATTTTGACAGTCTTACTATGTAGCCAGGTATGGCCTGGAACTTGTGGTTCTCCTGCCTCAGCCTACCAAGTGCTGGGATTACAGGTGTGCATCACCATTCCATCTCCCTTTTTATATAACTTTATTAAGTAAACTGTACACACTTAAAGTGGATAATTTGATTGGTATTGACATCAGTATGTACCCACAGAACCATTACCACAATCAAGATAATTTACATTTCTACCTCCCCTAAAAGTCTCCTCATGTCCTTCTATAATCCATCCTTGTCCCCAGCAACCACTGTTCAAAAGGCATTTTTGAAGCCGTTCAACAAGCATACAGTCAGGTGAGTAGAGTGTAGGTGCTGGGAGAGAGCCCTGGTGAACCTCTAATCCAGCTGGGGTCAGAATTCGGGAGACTTGCTGAGGAGGCATGGTCAGATCTTAAGTTTTGCTTCAAATCCAGTTTCAGTTGCCTCCTTAATCCCATGACCTTGGAAAGATTCCTGAACCTTACTCAGTCTGTTTCCTCTTCTATAAAATGGGGAGAATATACTCTCTCCGTTTTACCTAGTTGCAGATAAAAAAGAAATAGGCAGGACATGCCTGCTCAGCAGCCAGCACAGGGCAGATCCACAGTGGTGGCTTTCATTACCATCATTCTTGTTAGGTGCCAATGAGTCAGGTCCGACTCATAGTGACCCTCATAGGATTTTCCATGGCTGATTGTTTCAGGAGTGGACTGCCAAATCCTACCATTTTTGCAGTGCTGGGGATTGAACCCAGGTGCTCAGAAAGTGCAGAGCAGCACTCTACCAACTGAACTAAACCCCAGCCCTTCCGCTCTCCAAATCTATCTCCCAGTGCCCAGTGTTGTCTGTGCACTTTTCTATGACCTATTTTTTAAGCCTCCATAAAAGTCCTATTTCCTCCACCTAAAAATCCTTTTCCTCCTCTAAACCTCAGCTCAGAAGCTGTCCACCCTGGGAAGCTGTGCCCTGTCCTTCAGGTGCTGTAAATTTCCTCCTGGGTTTCCATGCTCCCTCCGTTAGGTCCCTCTGTCAGAAGAGCTATTGCTTCCTCTGTTCAGGGCTCCATTGGTGACTTAAATGTGCATCTTTCCCTCTGGAGTGTGGGCCCAGTGGGGCCCAGCAAATGTTAGTAGGATTTCAGGAAAGGAGGACTCTGTGTGTGTGTGTGTGTGTGTGTGTGTGTGTGTGTGTGTGTGTGTGTGTGTGTGTAGGGAATGAATGGCCTGTCCTGAGAGGTGACCCAAAAGGTGAAGTATTCCCAGAGAGAGGAAGAGGGAAGGTGGGAAGCCAAGGAGGTAAACTTAAGTTCTAGAGATTTGTTTTGAATGTATTTCAGTCGGCAGACTTCCTTTTTCAAGAGATTTGTACTTGGAACGTCACTACATAAATAAGACTTTAGTGGGAGAGGGCCACAGTCCCAATGCTAAATGGCCCCACTGAATCCTTATGAAACCTGGATACTCCAATTTGCAAACATGCTCCGGTTGGGAGGAAGGCTAGTAGGTTCCTGGGAAGGCTGGCCCATCAGTCTCGATCTTTCTCTGCCCCCTGGGCTGACAGTCTGGGAATCAGGGGACTGTGGTTGGTAACAGCTGAGGCATTCCCTGGCCCTCCTCCTATGATGAATTCCCCCAGAGAAAGCCACTCTCCTATAGTCAGGGGCAAAAACTGAGCCCACCTTCTCTTCTTTATGGTGAACAAAGTAAGGTTTGTTCATGGTCAGGGCTGAGAGAGACAACTTGTGACTCTAAGCCAAGAGCAGCAGTTACTTGATTAGAATCTTAAAAAAAAAAAACTAATGAGGGTTATCTTTTCTGGTTATAAAAAAGAAGAAACAGTGATATGTACAATATGGTGCTGTTTGTGTCAGAAAGAAAAAACAGACCCAAATAAATACTTCATGTGGCTGTATTTTAATGTAAAGTCTAGGAAAGTTCTGCCAGGACCCCAGTAAATACTGAATGGTCCTCTCTGGGAGCTCAGAGAGACTAGAAGTGTGGTCCCAGGACTCACCTTCTCTGTAGCATTTTTTCTTCCTTTCTCCCTCCCTCCATCCCTTCCCCTCCCACTCTCCCTCTTTCCTTCTTCTTTCTTCTCTCTCTCTCCCTCCTTCTCTCTTTCTTTCTCCATTCCTTTCTTCTTTCCTTCCCCCTTTTCTTCTTTCCTTCCTCCCTTTCTTCTTTCCTTCCTTCCTTCCTCCCTCTCTCCATTCCTTCCTTCTGTTTTTTTTTTTTTTTTGGGGGGGAGGGCTAGGGATTGAACCCAGTGCCGTAGCACTGAGCTACATCTCCAGCCCACATTGTAGATATTCAAAAGAAAAGATGTGCCACTTGTATAATTAAAAATTAATTTAACACTGCTGTCTTGGTGCATGCTTGTGATCCCATCACTCAGGAAGCTGAGGCAAGAGAATTGGGAGTTCAAGAACAGCCTGTGCTACGTAGTGAGTTCCAGGACAGCCTGGGCTACATAATGAGACTCTGTCTCAAAAATAAAATTAAAACAAAAAATTCATTTAGAAAATAATACTATTCATTGTTTAAAAATTAGAAAATATATTCAAGCCACAGTCCTCTTCCCCTCCACCCAAGGTAACCACTCTTGGCTTTGGTATTTTGTCCCCCAGTTGAGTTACATAACAAGACCCTGTCTCAAAAACAAAACAAAACAAAACAAAACAAAAATCTCTGTCAGTGTATGAATATGTAGACTTTTTAACAAACAAAAGCTGATTATATTAGAGTTTTGTATCATGCTTTCTCTTCCCTTAACCTTTCCCTATGTCGTTAAACACTCTCCAAAAACATGATTTTTAACAACTGCCTCATGTTCCCTGGGTGCAACCATGGCCTTTTTGTTAGATACACTTAGTTCTTTATGCTTAAAAGTTCCTTGGAGGGTCACGAGTTGGAACAGCCAAGTGTTGGCATTGCTGTGGGTTGGCAAATGGGCCCTCGCTGACTAACCTCTGCCACGTTAACACGTGGTTTTTGGATCCGTAGCACCCCGAGCAGAAGGCAGACCGGTATTTTGTGTTATACAAACCGCCCCCTAAAGACAACATTCCCGCCCTAGTGGAGGAGTACCTGGAACGCGCCACCTTCGTAGCCAATGACCTCGACTGGCTCCTGGCTTTGCCTCACGATAAATTCTGGTGCCAGGTAACATTCTATCAAAATTAACACTAAGACTAAGGACATGACATGCCGTTGGTTGGTTGCTGTTGTTTTTCTCCCCTTAGGAGGTGCTTTTTTTGTCTACTTCTTAACCTGGATCCTTAACAGCAAATTGTGGTTTGAATTGCTCTGTCTCGTATCACACTCTTAATGATGTTTCCATGCCTTCCGAGTGTCATTTTTAGAAACATGTGTTTAGCCCTCGGCCCATTCATACCTCCTTGGTCCCCTGGGGTTGGAGTGTTTGCAACAGGCCAGGGCTGATGGGCAGGAAGCCCCTGCATAGTCCCTCTGCAAGCCCTCAGGCCTTGCGTCAATCCTTGTTCTCCTATGTCGCCTGGCTTAGGTTATCTTTGACGAGACCCTGCAGAAGTGCCTGGACTCCTACCTGCGCTATGTCCCCCGAAAGTTTGATGAGTGGGTGGCTCCGACCTCTGAGGTTGCTGATATGCAGAAGCACCTCCACCGAAGTGTTTTCCTCACCTTCCTTCGCATGTCCACTCACAAGGAATCCAAAGTAAGCCTCTGGTCCCGTGACAGGCCACCCCCACCCCCACCCGCCACCTGACACCTCTGTGCCGCACTGTCTGCCCCTGGGAAGGAAGGCTCTGGAAGCATCAAGTTTCTTCTTTGTCTCTTCTCTGCCTTTCTTCCCACCATTGGTGAAGAAATCTGTGCCACCTCCCTTATCCTCTAATTCACTGGCCTGTCTGCATTACACTAGTGTTTTCATCAATGGGAGCCAAGGGCCCTCTGCCAGGTGACGCGTGACTGTGCCTTCATTTGTGTGTTAGAGGGCAAAGACATTGATTCTGACGTTTTATTTTGAGACAGAGTCTCACTAAGTTGCCAAGACTAGCTTTGAAATCAATATGTGCACCAAGGTGGTCGTGATCCTCCTGCTTCAGCCTCCTAAGTAGCTGATATTATAGGTGTGCACCACCGCACCCAGCTGACTCTGACTTTTTAAATGAAATTGGATACTCTTTTTAAAAAATCATTACTGGGCTAGGAGTCTAGCATGCATGAAGCCCTAGGTTCAAGCCCCAGCACCTCAAAAAACAATCATTACTGTTTTTTCCTGATTTCAAAAATAATAATGCTATTTCTAAACAATTGAAATATCACAGAAATACTGTACAGTGAATGTCACCCACAAAATCTCCCACCCCCAAAATTACCACCATTAAGGTACATGTTCCTTCAGGGAATTTTTTTCCTTACAGACCATGCACATGCTTGTGTGCAAGTGTCTCTCTGTGTGTGTATTTAAAAAACAGGATCTTGAGGCTAGTTCAGTGGCAGACTACTTGCCTAGTATGTGCAAAGCCCTGAGTTTGACCTCACAAAAAAAAGTGTTACTTTTTGTTTTGGAGACTGGGTCTCACTATATAGCCCAGACTGGCCTGGAACTTGCTATGTAGGCCCAGACTGGCCTCAAATTATAATCAGCCTACTTGAGCCATCTGAGTGCTAAAATTATAGGCATATGCCCCATGTCCACTGGATTTTCGTTTTTATTTTTATCTTTATTTTACTAAAGGGTTGAACCCCCAGCCTCATGAATGCTAGCAAGTGCTTTACCACTGAGCTGCACCCCAAGCATGTTTTAAGTTGCACTGGCCTCGAACTCATGATCCTCCTTCCTCAGCCTCCAGAGTTACTGGGATTACAGGCATGCACTATGGCACACTACTTGAAAATTTAAAATATATGCATATGTCTATACAAAAGTTTCACACACAAAGTACAGTGAATCCCATGTATCTATTACCTAGCTTTATTTACCGCCTGTCAACATTTTGCCAATCTTGTTTTAGCTCTCCAAGTTTTCTTATTTTCCTGGAGTATTTTTTATGTAATCCCAGATATCCTGCTGATTTACCCATAAATATTTAGAATGAGCCCCCAGCTAATTTTCATGATTTGTTTTTGCTTCTGTTTACATTAAAATGGAGATTAGCTGTTGCCCCGGGTCTATACTTGAGGTTCAGACATGTCCACAATGTGGGCAGACCATCATTGATTAGCCCAGCCCCAGCTAGTGGGGCTGATGGTTGTTTCTCATGAATTTCCTAATACCATATAATGTATAATGTCTTGAGTGTTCAGAAAGTCTCCCATCCTATCTCTTTGCTCTTTCCTTAGGATCACTTCATTTCCCCCTCTGTGTTTGGAGAAATCCTCTATAACAACTTCCTCTTTGACATCCCAAAGATTCTGGACTTGTGCGTGCTCTTTGGAAAAGGCAATTCGCCACTGCTCCAGAAGATGATAGGTGCGTAGAACGCAGGCCTTGGGGGATATACAGAGATGAGCCCCCATGGCAAACAGGAGGTCAAAAGGCCAGTGTTTAGATAGTACAGGGGATTCAAGTGGTAGGGGTGGGTAGTGCTGGGAGATTTCTTCATACATACATAAGTGTCAACTCTGAAAGAAGTGACTAGGTGGTGACTGGGGAAAAATACCAATAAAATAAAATAAAATAAAATAAATGTACCAGACAGTTCTTCAGGAGTCTGAGAGTCAAAAAAAAAAAAAGAGTCCAAGAATCTTAGGCCAGGTGTCAATCAATGGCAGGCAGGGAGAGGTCTGCTTTGGTGATGACAGTGAGAAGAGCAGTGACAGCATGAGAGCCTTCAGTGGAGTCTGGTTTGGGCCCTGGCATGTCCCATATACATTTGTTATCTCTACTGAATTCTCACAGCAGCCCCCTGGGGTCAATGCTCCCATCCTCCCATTCACAGATGAGGAGACTGAGGTTGAGCGTAAGGGACTTGACTGAGAACCTGTGACTGAGAGGTAGCTGGAATATTTGGCCATGGAGACCTGAGTCTGGAGTTCTTGCTCTTCTTGCTCCCTGCTTCAGGGATGATGAGGCTCCCTCACAAATACCATGATTTGCAACATTGCTGAGAACAAATGGGGACAGAGTTCAGAGAGGACGCCTTTGGGTTGAGAAAGGAATGGGTATCAGCAATTGGATCCCATGAGGTGGCAGTGGGCTGGAAGATTCCATCAGAAATAGAAGCAATATGGTGGGATGTTTCAGGTTAGGATTATAGGTGTGCACTATCATGCCCGGCTTCAAGATGTTTTTAAAATGTTCTCAAATCCCAGGTTGAGAACCCTATCCTTGGGTGCCCCAGTGAATTGCTCTTTGAATTGCAGCTCCTCACAGCTGGGGTATAGTTCAGTGGTAGAGCACTTACCTAGTATCTGCAAGGACCCAGGTTCAATCCCCAGCCCCACAAAAAATAAATAAATAGGCCGGGCACGGTGGCACACGCGTGTAATCCCAGTGGCTCGGGAGGCCGAGGCGGGAGGATCACAAGCTCAAGACCAGAGGTAGTCTGTGTAACTTAATGAGACCCTGTCTCAAAAAGTGAAAAAATGGGCTGAGGTGCAGCTCAGTAGTCCAGCACTTGCAGAGCATGCAGACACGAGGCCCTGGGTTCAGCCCCCAGTACCGCA
Organism: Pedetes capensis; assembly: GCA_007922755.1. Lineage (NCBI taxonomy): Eukaryota > Metazoa > Chordata > Mammalia > Rodentia > Pedetidae > Pedetes > Pedetes capensis. The sequence continues at coordinate 39,970 of VMDO01007569.1, read as the reverse complement.
AAAAAATATATTAATTAATTAATTAATTAATTAACACAAATGAATTGCAACAACTCATACTGGGCCTGGCATAGGGAGGTGTTCACTTGGACACTTCCACTGGCCCTTCTTATACTGAGATTATTGGATGCAGTCCTCTAAATATCTGGTTGTAAAACTTAGTTATCAGTCAGACGCAGCAGCACATGCCTTTAATCCTAGCATTTGGAGGCTGAGGCGGAGGATTGTGAGTTTGAAGCCAGTCTGGCTACAGAGTGAGATCCTGTCTCAAAAAAACAATACAAAACAAACTAAAATCCAAACAACTGAGTTATCCCTTGTCTCCCTCCCTCCTTCCATTCTTTTCCTCCCTCCTTCCTTTTTCTCCCTAATAATAAAGGCAATACATGTTAATTTAGAAACTCTTGGGAGGAGATAAAATATAAAGCAGCAGGAAAACAATTATCGGATTCCTTTAAGAGACAACTATTTCATTATCATTTTCTTCAAGTCAATCTCTGTGTGTGTATGTGTTTAAAACCTACTTGATCATAATGTATATGAACTTTTTCATCCAGACTTTGCATTGGAACAATATCTAGTTTCTCATTCAAGTCTAATTACTGCCTGGTCATCAGTTAATCCTTTTTATTTTCCTAGAGGAAGACCCTTCATAATCGAAGCAAGACCTAGTAAGGTCAGCTAGAAAGAGAAGCATTAGCAGTTCTGGAGAAAACTAGTGCTGGTTTCAGAAAAAAAGGGACTTCGGGAGATGGGGGCGGGGTTATGTGTCTACTCGAGGTCACTGTTGGATGCATTTGAAGTGTGAGGGTCCAAAGAGAGATGATGTGGCAAGGGTAGAATTAGAAAGCTCTGCTTGCCACCCCAGTCCATAATCTATTGGGTTACTACCTCTTTTGAGACTCTGATGAAAGATGGATTTCATAGATTCACCATGTTTTGTTTTTATTTATCTTTATTTTTTGTTTTATTATTTTGAGGTTTTTTAAGATAGAGTCTTACTGTGTAGCCCATGCTGACCTGGAACTCGATATCCTCCTCTCTTAGCTTCCCAAGTGCTAGGATTATAGGTGTGCACTATCTTGCCTGGCTTCAAGATATTTTTTAAATGTTCTCAAACCCCAGGTTGAGAACCCTAAACTTGCTTTTTAAGGAGAGCCCCTTGTTTGGCTCTTAAAGGGTTGTTAACATAAAAGAGGTCAGGACCAGGCATCTGGAGCTTTTCATAGTTTGTGTGTTGGGGGTAGGGGGTGCATGCGTGTGTTTGTGTTTGAAGTGGTGGAAACAGAAGGGGCATGCAGGATTTCCTCCCCATACCCCCATCTGTGTGTCTCTCTCTCCCTGCCCTCTCTTTCCCTCTCTCCCTCCCCATCTCCCTCATGCACACACAGGCAGCTCTTTTCAACTCTTAAGCAGAAGGCAAAAGGGCAACCTCCACTTCAATACCACAGAAACTCTTAGGCAAAGCAATCACTTGTAAGAGGATTGACAAGGGACAGAAGGTGAGAGAAAGGGAACCGGCTGATTGTCCTGTGGGCACAAACCCAGTCCGTACCCGCCCTTTTTTAAGGCTGACATTGTGAATCAGCAAGTCTACTTTTGAAAGCAAGACCTTTCAGTCAGTATCTCTTGGAGCTACTTTGCAAACCAGTAGGAAATTGGGTCATGGCCCTTTCATGGACTGTGCTGATCTGTTTCACAATATCTCCCATTCACCCTGGGCTTCTGAACCACTTTTGTCTGAGAAGGGGCAGTTCAAAGGATGCCATTGCCATCCCTTACCTTTGTATTATTTCTTTAAGAGATCAAAAGCTAGAGAGATCTTCACTGTCATGGTAATCAGAAAAAGGGCAGGAAAGGGACTCAGAAGACTCCAAGGATAGACTATGAATTGGAACTATCTTGATATCTGAAAGATGTCACAGTTACTCAGGCTTAGTGCTAGCAGGCTTATGAGATAGTGCTTCCCCTATGCTAGGGGTTGGGATGCCATGACAAACACAGTGTGGCCCTGGAGGTTGTGGGAGACCTTGCCTATTGCCTGTGTCAGGAGGTGCCACCTGCCTTATGGCAGAATGAGCTACAGAGGTCATTCTAGGTAGAAGGAAGGGACAGGGCCCAGGATGCCAGCAAGGGCCAGATCTCATAGGGCCTTTTGTGTCATGGAGTTCAGACTTGATCTTGAGGATCAGAATAGTAGGGTTTCATGAGTAAGAACAGACATTGGTGGCGGGCTAGCTTCTGCATTCCTTGCCTGTCCAGAGGAGGAGGAGGGTGCAGATGGTCCAGACACACCTTCACAAGTTGTGAGATCAGCACCCCCCTGAGGTGGAAGGTGCTGAGCAAGCTGGGGCTAGGAAAACTCAGATTTCTAGATCAGTGGCATCTAGGGCAAAGTCTAGCTACCTAGTGACTTGCTTACTCATCCAGCCTCAGCTGGCCTTTGATCTCCTTCATTTTTAGATACTCCAGTTAGGCCAAAGCTGCAGAGTTATCAATAAAGAAACCATAGACAGACTTGCCCAGAGCCAGAAGACACCTAGAATTCAGTGTTTGACCACCAGCCTGAGAGGCAAGGATTATAGTGAGCTGAGGAGCCCCGGCCTCTTAAAGGTGTTGGCATTTCTCGTCGTCATGTCTCCCAACTAGCTGTGATTCCCCTCCTTCCCTTTTCCCTCCCTCATTATTTGGACAGCAGAACACTGGGTTTCTGTTCCAGCTACCATATGCTCTAACTCACACACGCACACCAGCAGCAAGTGCAGAATAGTAAACACCCAGAGATGAGCTCCATCTTCGTGGAACAACCACAGATGTGCCCTAAGTCCATCTCCAGGTCCCTCTCAGGTCTTTCTCTTGGAATTGGATGGGTTGGGAAGGTACCATGTTCAAAAGCAAAGGGTGAAAGAATTCCCAGAGAAATTTCTCCAAGGTGTCCCCACATTTTTGGAGGTGTGGCCTGGCAAGAACCTTGGATTGTTGAATCCAGATTTATTGAGCAAAGAGATCATATTTCCTAATTTTCCTGCACGACTAACTCCTATTTCTAAAGCCAATATTGTCATGCAAGGCACAGAGCCCAAGTGTAGTCACTCCCTGGAGCCATCAGGGCAATCCAGTTTGACCAGGGCAAGTCTTTTACATAATTCACTAGGCAGAGGTGCTTAAAAAGTTAAATTGTAGTGAACAAGGTCCTCCCCAACCCTGGGGAAGTTTGTAGGCTAGGCCAAAGCTCAATGCCAGCAAGGCCTGAGGCCAGGACTCATCATAGATCCTAGCTGCAGACTGGCTTAGAAAAAGGGAGAAAGGTCATAGAACATTTTGGCAACCATTGATAATATGTTCTCTCCACCTTTCCCCACCTTTCCCTACCTCCTACCTTTCTCTCCTCTTTCTAGGAAACATCTTTATCCAGCAACCAAGTTACTATAATGATCTGGATGAAACCATCCCCACCATCCTTCAGGTACCAGCTCTCAGCCTGCCCAGGGGAGGGGGAGCTGGGAGGTGAGTCCCCTTCCCTACTGGTGGTGTTTTTTGAGTTTTCAGGAAGAGCCAGGGTGAAATGTATATTCGCCACCCCAACTTTAGACTTCATCTCCCCAGACAGTTTCTCTGTCCTACCTTGACCACATCCCTTTAAATTCACCCCCTCAAACAAGTCTGAAGTCTAAAGGCTGTCTGGCACCCATACACCAAAGAGTTCAGCCTACATTTTGTGTTGTTTGCCAACAGTGTTATGCCTCTTAAGGATATTCCTCTAAAGCCTCTGTTTCTCAAAGAAGAGCTTTAAAGTTTTACAAAGTCACTTCATGAAAGAATAATGTTCCTTGTGGGAAATATTAAAAAACAGAGAGAAGAATATTTTTATTTTCCCATAATCCCACCACCAAGAGATAACTCCTGTTGTCAGTAACTTTTGGAATAGTTATGTGCTAGATGGTGAAAAACAGCATTATCAGTTTAGTTTTACTTGATTTTATGACAGGCTGCTTTCCCCTCACTGTTGATTTGTCTTTTATTTCAGTATTGTTATTGTTAGGTGCCATTGAGTCAGGTCCAACTCATAGTGACCCTATATACAACAGAATAAAACACTCTGACATTGTGCCATGCCTGGCAGTATGTAAGTGCTTCTCTACTATTCATAGGGTTTTCATTGGCTGATTATTTCAGGATTGTTTCAGGCACGGCCTGCCAGGTCCTTCTGTTTTTGTGGTGCTGGGAATCAAACCCAGGGCCTCAGAGCATGCAGAGTAGGCACTCTACCAACTAAGCTAAACCCCAACCCTTTATTTCAATAGTGCTCCCATAAACAGCCATCTGTAAGAAATCCAAAAATCTGTTACATATTGCTGAAGGCATATCTCACATGTTTGTTACCATGTACTTGCTCAGCCTATCTATTGTTGTTGTTAGGTGCCATCGAGTTGGTGTCCCACTCATAGTGACCCTTTGTGCAACAAACAAAACACTATTGTCCCTGCTTCTCTGCTATTCATAGGATTTTCAATGGCTGATTGTTTTTTGGTAGTGGGTTACCAGGTCCTTCTCCCAAGCCTACGGTACCTGGTGTTCCCAGGGGGTCTCCCATCCGAGTACTAACCAGGCCCAACCCTGCTTAGCTTCTGAGATCTGACAGGATCAGACGACACAGTGCTATGGCTGTAGGCACAGCCTATCTAGTCACATCGTATCTACAGGATTCTTGAGGCTTTTCATACATGTTGTGTGTTTTTGTTGTTTGGTTTTTTGTTTGTTTTGTTTTGTTTTTCCTGGCACTGGTTATCAAACCCAGGGATTTGTGGATGCTGGACAAGTGCTGTATCCGTGAGCCACATCCCCAACCCCACATGTTGTGTTTTCAGTCCTGTCTATAATCCCATAAGGATGCTCCATTATCCCCATTCTACATCATTTCTACTCTGACTGCACTTGAGGAAGGTCATTGTCTCAACTGGTATCCTTGGAACATAATCTATTCCCATGATTCCAAGGCAGTTTTCATATCACCTATCCTGGGCCATAGGGCAGGAGGCAGGCCATGGGGCACTGGCTCAGCAGGATGTAGGAGAGTCCCTTCTTGCCTTTTACAGGTCTTCAGCAATATCCTCCAGCAGTGTGGCTTGCAAGGGGATAGGGCCAGTAACACACCCCAGAAGCTGGAGGAGAAGGGCCGGTTGACCCCCAGTGACATGCCTCTTCTGGTAAGATTGCTTTCCAGCCCAGCCTCTTTCCTGCTAGGTCCCTCCAGCTAGAGCCTGGCTGCCCCAAGGCTGGAAGATTGCCTTGGTACAGGACCCACTGATTTCTTCTGCCCACCATCCCTTTCTCTGGCACAGTGAACAACTATTTTTTCCCCTCCCACAGGTAAGAACATTTTCAGCAGGCTTTTGTTTCTCTCTGGGAGCTTCATTTAGAGAGTACTGGAAAGAACAACGCACTAGAATTCCAAGGATGGGGCTCATCCTTGCCTGATTCTGTGGGCCACCTCACGTCAATCCTATGATATTCCTTGTGCCAACCACTGATCAGCGAATTTATATCGAGTGGTCCCCAACATGTGCCAGGCTCTGTGCTAAGCTTAGTGATTAAAGCAATAAGCAAAAGCAGACATGGAGCCTGTCTCTAGACCTCACAGTTTAAGGATAATGGGAAACAGAAGGAGTCTGGATGTGTGTCGAGTGCTGCACTAAGCTCTGGAGCAAGGATGAGGCAGCTGAGAGCTACCCTCCTGATGCTTGCCATCTGGTGGGAAAATAGCCATTAAACAGATGTTTCAGGACGGCTCATCCCAGGTGCTGTGGAAGCAAATCATTTCACCCCTCTGAGCTTCAGTTTCCTTATCTTTGAGTGGAGATCCTAACAGCCATCCAGCCTGCTCCTTAGAGTTGGCATAAGAATCAGCAGAGCAGATGAGCAAGCACCCCAAGTCCTGTGTACCTCTTCAAAATGTAAAGAAAGTGTGGATGTGATATTCCTGTTCTCACCAGGATGTGCCTTCTTCCTGTGGGACCAGAGGTGTTAGATTCAGATTCATGGATTGGTTTTCCTTCAGCATAGAAGAGAGACTGTATTGTTTTAGATCTAGAAGTGGCCTTTGCCATTACTTGGTGGGAGCCTGCTGGAGTTGCAGTGGCAAGCCCTGAGGCTTAGGGCAATTAGGTGGTTCACGTAGGTCATGGTGCTAGGGATGGACCAACCAGGCTGTGCCCAGAATCTTCAGCGTTCCCTTTTGCCCAAGCAACATCCTGTCCGCTGGGGACCCTGGCTTTGTTTACTTTGTCTCAGACCCTCTGCAAAGCCTTCTATGGGGCAGAGGAGAATAACACAGTGTTATGTCTCGTCCACAGGAATTAAAGGACATTGTTCTCTACCTGTGTGATACCTGCACTACGCTCTGGGCCTTTCTGGATATCTTTCCCTTGGCTTGCCAAACCTTCCAGAAACACGACTTCTGTTACAGGTATGATAGGAGTTCTGGCTGTTGAAGTAGAGGCTCTGGTCCCCGTATTCATTCAACACATATTTACTAGGTCCTTAGAATGTGCCAGTCCCTCTTCTGGCCTGGTAATGTGACAGTGAGGAAGACAGATAAGACTTCTGCTGAGAGGAGTCTGCATTTTTTAAAATTTTAATTTAATTTAATTTTTTTGGGTGGTACCCGGGAGCTGAACCCAGGGCCTGGCACATACTTTACAAGTGCTCTACCACTGAACTGCACTACCAGACCCCTTTTTATTTTTTATTTTGAGGAAGGGTCTTGCTAAGTTACACAGGGTGCCTCTGGCATCGAATTTAAAATCCTCCTGACCTCACTTCCTGAGTTACTGGGATTACCAGTGTGTGCTACCATGCCCAGCCCAGGAGCCTACATTTTAGAAGCACTCCTACTCTGAGCTAAAAAAAGGACAGAGGAGGAAAAAAACACAAGAAGAGAGCTGTATCAATTCTACTTTGCTTGTTCAAAGCCCCCATCATGGGAGGCAGGGAGTGATAGTCAGAAGTGGTATAATGAGGAAACAACAGAGGCGCTCTTGCCTAGGGTTGGGGAGTGACTCTTGCAAGCGGTCTTCAGGAATGAACAGGAACAGAAGGCACACACTGTGGTACAGGCCTGTAGTCCCAGCTACTCAGGAGGCTGAGGCAAGAGAATTGCTTGAGCCAGGAGTTTGAAGCTGGCCTAGGCAACATATTCTGTCTCCAAAATTAAAAAGTAAATAAAAATGAAAGAGAATGAATAGGGATCTTCTAGACAGAGAAGGGTTGCAAGAAGGGCACTGAGGCAGGAGAAGTAAAGCATCCAAAGACCCAGAGTGTGTTCTCGGGAGAGCCAGGGAATGGAGCATGACCTGAGATGGGGTGGGACACCCAGACAGCAAGTAACAATAAGAGAGGGTTCCAGTTGGTAAAAGTCAAATCATGAGGAGCCGTGAAGTAGGAGCTTTATTCTGTAGGCAGTGGGAGCCACTGGAGGCTTTTATCCAAAAAAGCCATACAGAGATCCTGCTGGGATAAAGAAAGGCTTAGGGAAGAATGTTGGGCAGGGAAGGAGACCATTTTGCCAACTTAACACCATGAGCATCCTTCTTGTGCATCGAAAAAGACGGAAAAGGGTGTGGGCATTCCCAGGCCAGCATGAAGGGGCTGGCAGCCTGCTCATTGCCTGGCAGCAACAGGCACTGGCCCATTCTCAGTGACCTCTGGCCACTGCTCTTGCCAGGCATCCCTACCATTTGCAATGGCTTCTAGGAGCTGCCCAACTGCGTCTACCCCTCCATCCATCCATTCTGTCACTTGCTCACCCATTCAACAAAACATTTATCTAGTACTCACACATGCCAGAGTTGGCAGCTGGTGCTTTGATCTCCCTTTGGTCTCCCCATCTTGTGAAAATCAGAAATTAGGACCCATCAGCCTCCTGGAGATCATTAGATGAATGTGTTTATCACCATTCCACCTAGAAAAAAGGGCTTGGGATAGGACTGTGGCTTTGTACTGCTTTAGAGAAAAGGTATCTTTGCAAATGATAAAAAGGTACATGCTCGTAGGAAATTTGGAAAAGACAAAAGTGTAGGAAACTGAAATCACCATGAGGGATCATGATAAGAATTTTGTACCTACTGTGTTTTCACTTTCTCACTTTGTCCCCAAATGGGGCACAGATGACTTTTTGAGGGTCTTTGTCATTGGGAGGTAAATTTCCAAGGAGTAAACTTTCTTTCCAGGAAGAGTGGAGGTGGAAGAGGCACCACCCATCCCAGGGGGAGGGGAAGAACGTGACTCTATCTTTGACGCACAGCAGCCTGTGGCTGGCCCAGCCTGGTCCAGCTGTGCTTTAGGCCAGGAGGCCTCCTGGCAGTGGCAGCAGCCCCCATTCCCATAGTTGTCTGGAAGGGGGCACAGCCACCCAGACAACTCTTTCACTCATCTCTCTCTTAACCTTCCTCCTTCCTCTCATGTCTACTTAATATATCCAAGTAAGCACTTTCTGCCCTTTAGCCTTTTTGTGTGTGGTTTTTGTTTGTTTTGCAGTACTTGAAGGTTGAACCTAGGGCCCCTGCACATGCTCAGCAAATGCTCTATCACAGAGCACATTTTTATTTTGAGACAGAGTCTCGATACATTCCACAGGCTGCCTCTGGCCTCAAACTTACAATCATCCTGCCTCACCCTCCTGAGTCCCTGGGATTATAGCATGTACCACAGCACTCAGCTGTCCTTTAACTTTATGAATGAATAATACGTTCACATTGTTCAGAAGTCAAAAAGTGTCAAATATACCATGAACAGCCTCCCTTCCAACTTTGCAGGTTCTGTTTCTCACACACAACCGTTGTTATTTGGGTTTGTTTTTTCTGTTTTTTTTTTTTTTTTTCCCAGAGCTGTGCAGGTGTACATAAGTAAGTGTATACATTATATATTTCCTATCCTCTTTTCTTTTGCGGTACTGAGGATGAAACCCAGGGCCCTGTGAATGCTATTTAAGTGTTCTGCCACTGAGTTGCATCCCACCAGACTCTCACCTTCTAAAAATTGAATACTGGCATATTATGAATATTATCCATACCATTTGCATTTCACTTTTTCACTTAATGTCACATAATGACAGTACTATGGAAGTGTGAAGAGTGTCCTCTACCTTTCGTATGTCTGGATAGAAATCGATTGTACAAACAGGGTACCAGATCCCGTAGATGGACCTTTTAAGTTTTTTCAGTTATTTGCTATTACCAAAAAATGAAAAAAAAAAAAAAAGTACTACATAGAATAACATTGCACACATATCACTTTGCACCTTTGCAAGTATATTTGAGGATTAATTCCTAGAAGTAGAATTGCAGGGACAGATGGTATACGAATCTTCAATTCTCATAGATCTTGCCAAATTGCCCCCCACAGGGGTTGTTCCAATTTACTCTCCCACCAGCAATGTATCCTGGCAACAGCTAAACGTGCTTATGCCAAACCGTCCTTTCTGGCCTCTGCTGGTGCTACTGTACTTGGGCCTGCCTGATTTGGCCTTGTTACCCTCTACCACGTGTGGTACTACAGTACGATCTATGTTGCCAAAAGCCAGCCAAAGGACAAACAAGTGTTTTCAGAGCAGCCAATGACAAATTCAACATCATCTTAGGCACATAAGGTGCACTTATTTAAATCATAAGTACACTTAGGCTGTTTATTTTTTGGTGTTTTGTTTGGTTTTTGTTGTGGTGGTGGTAGTCATTGTTTTGAGGGGAGTTTTGTTTTTGTTTTGAGATAGGATCTCACTGTGTAGTCTAGGCTGGATCTCACTATGTAGACCTATGTAGACCAGGTTGATTTCACACTCATGAATCCTCCTGCCTTAGCCTCCTGAGTGCTGTGATAACAGGTATGCCCCACCACGCCCAGCTTACTGTTTTGAACAAATATAAGTACTATGTTGACATTTTCATATGGAAACAATCTTTAAAGATACCACATCATGTCAAAACCAAAGTTCCTTCTTAATATCTCATAACTGAAGTAAGAAAGGTTATTTATAAATGTGCATTTTGGTGCACATAAAGCTGACAATTTTTGAATGAGAAAAAAGATAATCTTGTGTCTGTTTCACAAATCTTGGAGTCCTGTGTGGCCCTCTGGTTGCTACATTAGGATAAACACAGCAACCCATTGCTTCTCATAAGGCTATTGGTGGGGCCAGCACAGTGGGTCAGTCTAGGGGGTGCTCAGGGAAGCACCTCAAGTGTCTCGGGAGAAAATGTTCATGGGAGCAAGAAATGGGCTTTCCTACTCCCCTAGGTTGGTTTTGGTTTTCTAATGAGTTGTATTTATGAACTAATCCAGCATTTTGCCCATGTGTGCCTCCATAGGCTAGCTTCCTTTTACGAAGTGGCAATTCCTGAGATGGAGTCTGCAATTAAGAAGAGGAGGCTTGAAGATAGCAAGTGAGGAGGGAATAAAACAAAGACTACGTGAGACAGAGAGGCCTGAGCGCAGGCCCAGCCTTCCCTGAGTGCAGCCTTCCCTTGTCTTAAGACCAGAGTGTGGAACAGAGGACCATGTGGCTTTGGGCTACTGTTGCCCTACCTAGAGGCCTCTGGGCCCCTGCTTTTTTTGGGGGGGGGGGCTCCTAAGATTTTTATTTTCTTTTATTTTTACAGTACTAGAGATCAAACTCAGGGCCTTGTGCATGCTAAGTACGTGCTATACCACAGAGCCCCCAGTCCTTAAGATTTTTTTAGTAAGTGCTCTGTAAAGAATTGTGTGAGAACCTAAGGAGAAGTATTTTAACAAATAGAGAGTTAAGTATTAAGTACACAAAGGAGATTCCACCCAAAGTCCTACTTGACAATTAAGTCCATTAACCCAGTGGCCCCCAAATGCTGGCAGTTAATAGGATGGCTGGCCATGTAGGCCCTCTCCTCAGCTGTTGCTTCAGGCTCCTAGCAATCACTCTGCTATTCCTGACCTACCATTGAACTGAAAAGTGTCCCTCGAGCCAGCTGGCCACCCAGGAACTATAGCCAGCTGCTCCCAGCAGTGACCTATGAGGCCTTCTCAGCGATGGGGAGGTACCTTCCCCTGCTAGGAAGAGGCTTTCTCAATGCCTTTTGTCCTCTAAATCTCTCTTTTCTCTTTGGCTGTCAAAGGCTCCTGGGTGACCTATGGCAGAGACTCTCCCATTCTAAGAAGAAGTTAATGGAGGTGTTTCACATCATCCTGAACCAGATCTGCCTCCTTCCCATTCTGGAAAGCAAGTGAGTCCTTGGCAGCTGCATCCAAGCCCAGTAGGAGAATTTCATCACTCCGCCTTGGCCTCCTCCCCTACCCTGGGTTTGCTAAGCAGAGATGGGGAACCCAGAAAAATGACCCTTTCCTTTAACTGGCTAGAGCCTTGCAGAAGGGTAGGGCAGGCCTGGAAAGAACCTGTAGATCATCTTTCATTGCATGGGCTCATCTTCCCTGGTGTCCCATTCCAGCTATGACAACATTCAGGGCTTCATCGAAGAATTCCTTCAGATCTTCAGTTCCTTGCTGCAGGAGAAGAGGTGAGTGGGCTGAGCTGGGAGCAGCCATGGGACAGGCCCTCTCACCACAGTCCCCATAAGTCCCTGCCATATGCTCACCCTAGCTCAAAGGTTCTACCCCTTGTAGCCAAGCACCATGGCATACACCTGTAATCCCAGCAACTTGGGAGACCGAGGCAGGAGCAGGACAAGTTCAAGGCCAGAAGCAACCTGCATGACTTAGCAAAATCCTGTCTCAAAATAAAAAATAAAATGGGGCTGGGGCTGCAGCTCAGTGGTAGAGCACTTGCGAAGCATGTGCAGGGCCCTGAGTTCAACCCCTAACTACTGCAAAATAAATGAATAAATAAAAGGGTTCTGGTACTTGTGTTTAGGTAGCAGACATGGAGTGGCCTGCAGCAGAACAGTGTCCTTGTGGCTCCAGCCCTTCTCATCCTATTTGTTTGTGTGCCACAGGTTCCTCCGGGACTATGACGTACTCTTCCCTGTGGCAGAAGACATCAGCTTGCTGCAACAGGCCTCATCAGTCTTGTATCCTTCCACAACCTGTTGGGACAGGATCTGACCAGGTCAGATATGACCTGCTGGTACCTAGAGGGGCAGAGGGAGGTTAGGCCCAGAATACATGGGTCAGCCAGCTATCACTGAAGATCTGCGAAGGTCCTAGTCCCCCACCTTTTCTAGAGGAGACAACTTCTCTAATTCTTGGGGTAGGGAACAGACAGTCCTGCTTTCTCTAGGTGTCTTCTGAGTGTCTGGGTCTGTATGACCAAGTTGGACTTGGGCCCTCCCTCACAGACCTCCCTGCCGGAAAGGAGACAGACAAGTAAACAGTCAGTGAGAGTGTCACATGAGAGGAATTCAGACAGCAGCTCACCTAGCAGAACTCAGGGTGGGGGTGTCACACATTCAAGCCACAGACAGACAGAATAAGAGGAATAGCAGACCAATCAGCCAAGGGCCAGGGATGGGAGGACAGAGGACTCTTCTGAGGGACCCTCTGAGATCCAGTGCAGAGTGCACAGTGGGACTAGGGGCTCCTTACAGGTCGGTACGGGCTTGGCAGGTGAGCTGGAAGCCTGCAGATGTACTCAGCCTGGGGGTGACCGACACTCACTGAGAAGTTGGGGCTCTGTCCTGTGGGTGCTGGAGAGTGTGGAAAGCTGTGAAGCAAGAGGTGATAATAGGTACGTCTATACTTCGGAAAGGCTCCTTCCAGCACTGGGGGGAGAATTCATTAACCTGGGATTTCTGGAGAGACCAGGGCCAGCGAAGAGGCTGCTGCCAGCATCCAAGCATGGACTTCGGGATTTAGACTAGCAGTAGAGAGGGTGACTCTCAGATTTCTGATGTGGCACTGCCCAGGGTGATAGAGAGGAGGGGTAGGGAGGAGTGAGCCATTCGGGTCACTGGGATAGATTGTTCAGTCCTGCTTCAAGGACCCCCAGTCTTTGCAGAGTACCCTCAGCTGGTTGGACAGGAAGCCCAGGGACATTGACCCCATTAGCCATCATCCTGGCTATTGGTGCAAAAGAGGAGCTGCTGGCTTGTCCAAATGCCATGTCCCAGGACACTGATGGGAGCCCTCAGTCCTGTCTTTGCCCAGAGCTGCTTTCTGCTGAGTGGGAGGTGCTGGGTTGCAAGGCCAGTATGGCAGTGGTCTGGCCCACTGCCCCACACAGCCCAGAGGCCCATGACTCCCACTAGGTCAGCCCAGAAAGCCCCTGAAAAGAGCCACATGATCAGATGCTGGGCAGAGACTGAGAGCTTATGCTGCCCCAGAGCTGGAGAGGCAGAGAAGGCTGTGGGCCTTGAAAACTTTTCCCTTAACATGGTCTCATAGAGACGAGACGCGGACTACCTATATCCTCCAAGCTGTGGAGAGTGCTTGGGAAGGGGTGGACAGACGGAAAGCCATAGATGCTAAAGATCCATCAGTGGCCAAGGACACTAATGGGGATTCTGTCGAGGTCATGATGACAGCTGAGCCAGCCAGTCAAACACCATCACATCTGGAAAACTCAGAGGAGGAGGTGTGTGTCTGGGGGTGTCCTCCCCTGCTGCTTCCCAGGCCCTCCTGGCCCCAAGTGAGAGGGTGGGACAGGGTCAAATCTCCCTTTTTCCTGCTGTCAGGGAAAGGGGTTCTTTGTGGTTGACAGCCTTGAGCAATGGGGCAGCTTGCACTGCTGTTAGGGGATCCCTAGCCAAGTGTGCTAGACCAAGTGTGAGGAGAGAGCAAGTTGCTTAAGCCATCAAAGCCTCAGTTTCCCCTCTATGAAGTAAAGAAGTGAAGCTTTTTCCATTTGAGATCCTTTCCCGAGCTCTCCCCTACACAGGTGAAAATGGAGCTCTTGTTGCAACTGGGAGCAGTGCCTGGTCCCACCTCTCGGCCTCCACAGATTCACAGAGCTCCACTGAACAAGTTTGGAAGCCTTAGAGCTAGTGTTTCCTCCTCAGGCTTTTCCAGAACTGACCAAGCCTATGCCTATACTGACGGGTCACTGAGGCCAGGACTCTTCCTTGCGTGTTGGCAAGTAGGAAGTAGGGCAGTAGGAAGTAGAGAAGGAGACCATGGCCTGGGGTCAGGCTGCTCAGGGATACCCTATTCTTCTACTGTGCAGCTGTGTGGCCTTAGGCACTTCACTCCCTTTGAGCCTTGGTTCTTCCTTCATAAAGTGGGGATAGATGTATGCACTTCCATGGGGTCATTGGGATTCCCAGAGATGCTGTGTAGCACACTCTTGAGTCCAGCTGGCCCTCCACACCCCATTAATGAACATCGCTGTCCTTCCGTTTAGACCCTAAGCCCTATGATTCTCCCAGGGCCTTGGAGAATGACAGCCCCTCTATCTTTTTCCACTCTCTTACTCATTTGGCTTCTTAGCTGGGTCATGGAAGGGTGTGTGTGTGTGTGTGTGTGTGTGTGTGTGTGTGTGTGTGTGTGTGTTTTCAGTGCTGAATTGAGCCCTGGGTCTTGTTCCTGCTAGACAAGTGCTCTACCACTAAGCATACCCCCAGCCTTTGATTATTGTTTTGATTTATCAATTTCTTAAAGAGGCTAACAAATTTAAGCCACGTTCGGCAGTATATAAAAGAAATCCCCCTTTCTGAAAAGAAGAAAGGCCAGGCATGGTGGTTCAGGCCTCTAATCCCAGAAACTCTGGAGGTGGAGGCAGGAGGATTACAGGTTCAAGGCCAGAGGCAGCCTACATAACTTAGTAAGACCCTGTTTGAAGATTTAAAAATAAATATGTATATATATGGAAGCCCCTTTACATGGTTCTGTCTTTGGTTGCTATTTCCCTCCATCATCAATCAGCTTGATAGAGTTGGATAAGGACCTTGATTAGTAGAAATGGCCATTTATGGAGGGTCTAATCTGCACCAGGCACTGTGCTTGGTGGGTGCTGTGCATCACCTCTTTGAACAATTTGAAAAGTCCCATGAGCTACATGCTCATTTATAGAGAGGACACAGGTTCAGAGAAGGGAAAATCTCCCTTCCCAAAGTCACACAGCCAGAAATAGCTCAGGCAGTAAGCAGAGCCCCCTCTTCGGAGGAGGAAATGGAGGCTCAGAGAGACTTGAATCACTTGGCTAAGGTTCCACAGCCAGGAGGGGCAGGGCTGAGTCCAGTCCTGTTTGGGGCCTGTTTTCCTATCACCTGCCCAGCTTAGCCTTCCCCTCCTTCGCTCTGGCTCTCACTGCAGTGCACGGGAGCAGCTGCTGCCCTGGGTCCTGCCGTGTGCGGTGTGGAGCTGGACTCGCTCATCTCCCAAGTGAAGGACCTGCTGCCAGACCTCGGGGAGGGTTTCATCCTGGCCTGCCTGGAGCACTACCACTACGACCCAGAGCAGGTGATCAACAACATCCTGGAGGAGCGGCTGGCCTCCAACCTCAGCCAGCTGGATCGCAGCCTAGACAGGTGGGAGGAGGCCCCCGGCCCAGGCTGCCTCAGGGCAGGGGCACCCTTTCCCTGCCTCCACTCTTCTTCCCTCACAGCCCAGAACTCAGCTTGCTCCCTCTTCACCCCAGCCATGTTCCCAGCTAATGTCCTCTTTGGGGAAACATAAAACTCGGGGTTCCTAGGAGGTTCTCAGCACACAGCTGGACGTCCCTGCTATAGCTTGTAGGAAGGTTGATTAGAGACAGGAGATGTGACAAAGGGTTGCTGAGCCCTTCGGAACTGCAAAGTTCTTGACATGCTCCATCCTTACCACCCTCCAGTAGGTGTTCTTCCAAGGGGCCATAGCCAAAGCCTCTCCTTCCTTTGCACTGACCCTTTCTCATTGTGGTCCACTGCTGCCCTGAAAGTCTCATGGGACAGCAGGAACGAGGGTACAAATGGGTGTTTATTCCATGAACAAGTTATGTTTGCTGAATGAATGAGCAGTTAGCTCTGGGCCTTTGGATACATTCCTCAGCCTCTGTGGCCCATTTGACAGAGGAGAGCACTGGGGCACAAGGCAGTTGAGTGGGAGCTACAGATGAGCTCAACTGTGGAGCAGGTGCTTAGCATGCTCAAGCCCTGGGTTCCATCCCTAGCACCAAAATAAATCAGAAAAAGAGGTTGAGTGCCCTATGACTCCTTGTATCATAAGGCCCTTAAAGCATTAAGTGAGGAATGGAGCTTTTAAGAAATGGAGAGTAGTTGGGTGCTGTGGCACATGCCTATAATGCCAACACTTGGGAGGCTGAGGCAGGAGAATCTTGAGTCGCCTGGGCTACATAGCAAGTTCCAGGCCAGCCTGGGTTACACAGTGAGATCCTGTCTCAAGAAACAACAAACAACAATGAGGGGTGGGGCGGGGAAGAAAGAGAAAGAAACAAGAGAGAAAACCGGTATATGTGGCTCATGAGGAATAAGAGGGAGCTTCATTTGAGGTATGGCTGTGACTCAGACAGGGGCCAAATGGGGCAGGGCCTTGTCTACCCATTAAATGTCTTTAGATTGTATCCTAGTGGTGGCTTTTGAGGGAATGAAGACTGATTAGGTAGAACGTGGTTGGGGGATGTGCCACTGGTAGATGTCAGCTGGCAAAGCCCTCTAAATTGATTTCTGTGGTGCCCCAGACAGGTGAAGCCAGACCCCACACCCCTGCTGACATCCCGTCACAACGTCTTCCAGAATGATGAGTTTGATGTGTTCAGCAGGGACTCAGTAGACATGAGCCGGATCCACAAGGGCAGGAGGTAAGTTGCAGTGGGCCACAGGGTTCCATACCTACCTCTGGAGGTACAGAGAGAAGGCGAGAGAAATTGGGGCCCATCTTTATAGAACTCGGCCCAAGGCTTCAGCTTAGGTGTTCTTTTGAGACATGGCCCTATGCACTGCTGGAGGTCAGGAGCAGATTCTTTAATGATTGTGCTTCAAGCTCCCGCTCTCTGCAGAGAGGTTGTCAGTAAAACTTTGTAGGTAGCAAAAGACCAGAGGACCAAATCCGTCGCCTTTCCCTTTCTTGTTCTATCTTTTGATGTGTTGATCATCAACTCTGTGGGTATAGAACTGGAGAGTGATTCCCAGCAGCCACTCTTTTACCTGATTGTCCCCAGACTACTAAAACTGGAAAATTAAGGACTTGCACTGAGTGTGCTTCTCTAAAGGTGAGTGTATTCCATTTTAAGGCCTTTCTTTTTATTTTTAATTTGTGTCCTTCATACTTTTTCAGCATTGAAAAGTCCATTCATGACCTATTCATTCACTCAATAAATATTTGCCTACTACTTACAGCCCTCATTTCTAGGCCTTGGATTAATTAGATTCTGGATCTATAGTGGGTTGTGAAACAGACACAGCCCATGCCAACATGGAGTTTGTATTAATCGCCTTGTCAAACAAGCAATTATTGCAGATATAATAAAAGCTGTAAGGTGGAGGTACACTGACTCCTCAAGGGTGGGGAGAGATCAGTTCTGCTAAGCAGGGAAAGAAAAGTTTCCAAAGCAGAGTGAGCAACATGGAGAGTGGCCCCAAGGCCATTACGAGCATGGCAAGGGTCCCAGTTGCTGCTGACAAGTTTTATGTTTTGAAAAGATCACCTGCTGTGGAATGGTGACCCATGAGAGGGACCAAGAGACAGCCATGATGGCAGAGGGTATGACAGCCAAGTTGAGAATGCCAAAGCACAACAATGGCAGTTCTGTGCTGGTCCCCCACAGTTCTGAAGTGGTGTTGGCTCCTGGAACCCAAGAATCTGGGAACCTTTGGACAACTGTGACCTGGCCTGGCCCCCCTCCCCATCATGATGATGGGTGTAGGGAGGTCTAGAGAGGGCAGGGGTGACCATTCTTATGGCTTTTCTGGTAGTAGTCCCAGGGCGGAAATGCAGGCTGCTGTTCAGTTAGGGCACCGCACTGCTCTCCTGCCCTAGGGCTGTCCCATGCCAGAAGCTTGGCTGACCAAGGGCTTGGGGAGTGAGCACAGGCAGCTCTGAAGCCATCTGGCTGGCTGGACAGGAAGCACTTGCAGACTGCTTAGTCATACACATTGCAACATCCCAGATATCAGGTATCCCAGATATCACTGTGCCAGGCTAGCATGACCCTCTGCAAATCCTGCCGTGGGACAGGGGCAAAGAGGGGTGCTATGGGCTGGCAGAAAGACTTGCCCCTGCTCCAAACCTGAGAGCCTAATTGGTAAGTCCTCCACAGAGCTTAGGCATCTCTGGACATGGCCTTGCCTTTGACCTTGATCAGTGGGTTCACCCAGGGCCCATGTAAAGACTCACCTCATCCCCACCCAGGTCATAGGTCACCCATGAGCATTTGCCAGGGGACTGGTCCCAGGTGTCAGGGTTGTCAGAAGGGCTGGTGCTGAAGCAGCCGGGTGTCCCAAGAGCTATGCCCTGATCCTGGGGTGCTCAGCTGCCAGGCAGAGACTGGATGGCCAGTGTTTACTGAACCCATTCTGCTGGGTGTATCAGGAGCAGGGATTGCAAAGAGACAAAGCCTCCATGTGTTCATTATTTATTTATTCACTCAACAAATATTTATTAAGTGATTTACTCAGACCAGATCCTGAGCTAGACATGAGGGGAACAAGGTGAGCCAGACACCCAGGCCTTGCCCTCAAATGGCAGAGACTGTGGGAAAAACAGACATTAAACAAGCAGTGCTGGCGCGGGTGCACCAGGAGTTCAGTAGGGACAGCTGTCCTAACTGGTGCAGGGTGGAGGGGTTCAGGGCCTTGCCCTTGAGGAGTATGTGGAAACCAACACAAGGCAGATCACCCTGGTGTGGGCGCTGTTGAGTTTGGCTCTAGCTGGATGTGCTCCATGGCTTCAGGAGTGAGGAGCCCCATTTCATTGCATGACAAGGAGCTGCAGTTGGAGAGTGGGCTTGGTTAGCCTGTGATGTGGCAACATGTAGCTTTTTTGTCTTCTTGAGTTTTCAGCTTGGCGGCCATGTGGCCCCTTGGGGGTATAAGGGGTCTGCAGATGTTTTGGCTCTGGCTTCCAGAAATGATAATGCTGAGAAGTGCAGACCAGGTGTTCCTGTCTCTCTTTTAGAGTCTAGCAAACCCTGCCCAGAAGTTTCCAGATTCCCCTTAATTCTCATAAAGAGAGCCAAGCCACAGGGCTGGACTCTAGGGCTCTAACATGGAGCGCTAAGGTGGAAACCTGAATGAACTGAGGGTCCTAGCTGGAGATGATGGCTTACATGTACAATCCCAACACTCATAGGGCTCAGGCAGGAGGATCATGAGGACTGAAACCCAAAACCATGAGCCAACATAAATCTTTTCTTCCTTAAGTTGTTTATGTTCGATATCTATTCACAGTGGCAAAAGGCTGCTTAACACAGAAAATTCATACCAGAGAAGTGGGGTTGTTGCTCTGAATGCCTAACGTGTGGTTCAGAAGCCTTTGGAACTGGTTTGTTTGAGGAGTTTGGAAAAGTTTGGAGATGTGAGCTAAAGAACCTCCAGAATGTTGTAAAATGGTTAATGTGTGATTCCAGTAGGAACTCAGACCACCAGAATACAGGTAGAAATGAGCACAGCAATGACTGTGCTCATAAGGTTTCAGGTGGAAATGAAGGCTCTGTTGGGAGTTATACTAGAGACCATTCATGTTATATTGTGGCAGGGAACTTGTCTACATTTTGTCAGCGTGTTCAGACTTTTGGGAGGCTGAGTTTAATGGTGACAGACAAATTATTTTGGCAGAGGAAATTTCACAGCAGCATAGCATTCAGGTTGGACATGGGTATTCCTGGCTTCTTTAGCCAGGTTTATAGTGAGAACCAAGAGCAAAAAGGAGAGTAGAAAGATTTGAAAAACAGGTAATTGGCCAGAAAAGGAGAAGTTGAAAGTTGTGGACAAGGAGGGTGTGGTTGTTAGTGAGATTAATGCCTTTCAAAAGAAATAAAGTACTTTGCACTGCACAAGAGGAGAGATGCCTTGAGGGTATCTCAAGAATTTCCCAGACCCCACCCATGGCAGGCCAAAGGGTACAAAAATGTGAACTCATTTGAAAGACTTGCCTGAGAGGAAAGAGCCTCTGGGGCACCCTGCTAGGGCCACCTAAGAAGTTGTTTCCCCAGGATTCATCTCACCATGCGTAGCTGACCAGGTACTTGGAGGCCATTGCAGCCATGGTCCCTGGAGGGCCCGGCTGGTGCTCCACTGGCAGCAGATGTTGGCATTGACCACGTGATGCTGCGTTTGCAGGCATGCAGAGTGCAAGGATTATTGGGTCAGATGTGCTTGCTTCTGTCAGTGATAGCAGCCACTTGGACAAGCTTGGGCCCCTCTCATTTCCTCTCCCCCTCTTTTCCAATTTGACAAAGAGAGCCAGGTGCAAGGTCAAAGCCATAGTCACAGGCCTCCTCCCTGATGACTGAAAAAGATTCCTGTGGATTAGGATTTCTCCCTGGTCCAAATCAATGCACTGTCCTTTCTGCAATACGCTATCACTCCTGGTCCAATCAAATACCCCTCCTGCCATGGACAGAGCCTTCTTTCCCCTGCCTCCAGACCCTGCTAGACCTCAGAGCCGGGGTTCCTTTCTCTGTCTCTACATCCAAGACAGACATGCCTCCATTCAGCATGTTTTATGTTCATTGTCATTTCCTGTCCATCATCCCTACTACTCTGTGAGTTCCTGAGGGCAGATCCCTATTTTACTCATTTCTGCATCTGTCCCCAGCTGAACCCTAGAACCCTGTCTGGGACACAGTAGGCTCTTAATAAAGGCTGTCACAGGGAGGCAAAGCCTTCCCTGCAACTCTGGGGGCTGCAGTCCTGACCTACCCTGGGCAGACAGACAGACAGCCCAACAGCCTCAGATGCCTTCCCCTCCCTGTACCAAAAGCTAGTGAATAGGAGATTTTTATGGAAGCCGCACACAGCTTTGTGTCTCTTCTTTTTTCCCCGCTACCCTTGATACATTCCAGAGACCCAATTTCACAGCTAAGCTAGATTTTCTTGCTTGGCATCTCATATTGATTTTCCCCTGTAGGGCCAGAAACTACATTCCATGGGCCTATGTATGCAGCTGACAAGCCAAATTTTTCTACAGGTTGGCAAAGCCACAGTCAAGAGACCTGAGGCTCCATTAGTGCTGTGCTATACAGTTCAATGTGACCCAAGTCCCATTGTGTCCCTTCCACCTCCACTGCAGCTGGGTTTCCTCACCTGTGCTATGACCAGAGTTAGACGTCCAGACTTTTTCTCCAGGTTAACTCTTACATGGAAGCTGGCACTGTGAAACAGATCGATAGAAGGCTGCTATGATGGAGGGGCTGAGAGGACAGGCCAGGGCCCCTCCTTGTATCATACCTTAGAGTCCACAGGGTTCCTCTGGTCTCAGTAAGAAGGCCACAATGTGGCCTGGCTCTTTCTTGCTTTTTTGTTTATTGACTTTTATTTGTTTTGGGTTTTTTTAAACAAGGTCTTGCTTTGTAACCCAGGCTGTCTTGAAACTTGCTATGCAGACCAGGCAGGCCCCAAACTTGTGATCCTCCTGCCTCAGCCTCCTGACCGCTGGGATTACAGATGTTCACCACCATGCCCGGCTACTTTTTGTTTTAAAACTGCCAAATATGAGGCCATGGGTTCAATCTCCAGTACGAGAAAAGGAAGGAAAAATAAAGAGAAAGAAAAGGAAATATTCCAACCAGTCCAGGCCCCTCCTAGGGTCACCATTGTCATTTTATATGGTGCTTGCTGGCCCTGTCCTCATCTACATACTAGACAGGTACACTGAGAATCAGGAGGCCTTGCCTTGGGGATCATTCCTTACGCATTTTTCTTAGCTTGCTGTTTTCCTCTGGAATAAGTCTGAGAATTCTTTCCCTGTCAGTACAAATAGGTCAGCATTGTTGTCGAGGACAACTCACAGCAATCTATAATACAGATGAGGCACAGCGCATATGGCCATTTCGCTGGTAATGTCACCTTCCATTTTTCACTATTACCATCAATGCTGAAAAGAAACCAGACCTCTCTGTGCCCATGGCCCACATTCCTTGGGGTCAACACCTTGAGAGGGAATTTTCTGGTGAGAAGATGTCCAGGTGTCATGTTTAACAGCCCCACCCAGGGTGCCCTGCAGAGGTGCTGGGTCCGGTCACGTAGGCAGCAGAGTGGTGAGAGCCCCACCGCCCATGCCCTCACCAGGGCTCCATATCACATGTCTCAGCATAAGCCAGTCTGCGGAGTGGAGAGGGGTGCCCATTGTCTTCCCAGGCCCTCCATACCCACAGCCTCCAGGGCCTGACAGTTTCCTCCCCCTCTCCCTGCCCTTCTCTGCTCTAGGAAGGAGGAGAACACGCAGAGCCTGGTGAACGACAAGCGAGGGGTGGTGGCCCAGCGACAGCGCTATGAGCAGTACAGCGTGGTCGTGGAGGAGGTGAGCCATGGATGAAGTGGGCTGTGAAGGGGGCAGGCCGCAGAGGAAGTGAGAGATGGAGGAGGTGGACCATGTAGGTGGGGGCGGCAGAAGAGGTGAGCGATGGAAGAGGTGGGCCATGGAGGGGGCGGGCCTCCAGGCCGGGCGTGGGAGGCCCACCAGCCTAAGCCCCTCCGACCCAAGCCTCCTGTTGCAGGTCCCACTGCCACCAGGGGATTACCAAGGAGACAACTATGAGGATGAGTATGACGACACATATGATGGCAACCAGGTGGGCGCCAATGATGCCGACTCAGACGATGAGCTCATCAGCCGTAGGTGAGGCATGGGGTGGTGGTACCTAGGGTAGAGCAGCCTAGGGGCTCCATAGCCTCCCGTGTGCACAGATGCAGAAAGCAGGGCCTGGCCACGTGAGCTGTACGCAGGCCTTCGACTCCCAGTTCAGTGCTCCTGCACCCCAGCAGACCTCGAGGCAGTCAACATTCATTTGGTCTCATGAAGTAGTTTTGACACCTTCTTAAGTGCTGAACACTTTTCCCAGTGGAATCTTCCAGAGACTCCCCCAGACAGATCAAAGCAGGGCCAGTCTGATGAAAGGGAGGACTGGAGAGCCCCAGGGTCCCAGCTCAGCCTCCACTACCCTCCTGCCTCAGACCCTGGAACCCTCAACAACTCCAGGGGCAGGAGCAGAGCTGACTTGAAAAGACTTTGGGGTGTCCTGACTTCCTGAGCTGTCCTCTCCAGCCAGAGTCCCTCTCCCTGAGGCTTGCTCCGGTTTAACCTCGGCTTTGATCTCCCTCTCTTTCCACCCTCAGGCCCTTTACCATCCCTCAGGTGTTGAGAACCAAAGTGCCCGGGGAAGGGCGGGATGAGGACGAAGAGGAAGATGAGGAGGAGGCTGAAGATGAAGCCCCCAAGGTACCTCCCGGGCAGGTGGCAGCGTGGGGGTGGCAGATGAAGAGGGTGAGCAGTTCTGAAGGGTGAATCAGGAGCTTTGCTCCCCTACTGCTTGCTTCCTGCCTCTGACCCTGGGACAGCCTCAGCATTGCTGCTGGGGCTGGGGTCCCTTAGGGCCCAAGCTGCCTGCTTGGAGAGCTGCCGGCTCAGAACTTACCTCTGCTGACCAGTGAGAGCCTAGGGGACAGATCAGAAGCCAAGACTTTGAGCTGCCAGGCTCATTAAGGCCAGGAGCCTGGGGCCTAGGCAAAAGGCAGCTGTTGGCTGTCATGCCCCAGATGACAATTCTTAAAATCAGAGGAGTTAGAGCCTGGTGGACCTGGAGCTCATCTGTAGCAGTGGGTTTGAAAAGACTGCTTTGTAGCAGCTCAACTTTTTCTTCAACTGAAATCTTCCTAGAATTTCAAATATGAATCAAATGAAGGCTGTGGCCTATCCACTCCACTACCTGTCCAGGAGGCCCCAATCCCTTCAGCTGCCTCCCCTCCTAATGGAAACCTCTGACTATCACAAATTAACTCTCTTCTGGGGCATGGCCAAGCTATCCCACGCTGCTGCTCCCCCACGCCTGGCATGGAGGCATCAGGATGCCTTCAAGGTGGCCCCACCACAACTCAGGGAAACAGGGCAATTCATGGTTCCGGATTTTGTCTCCTCTCCCTTCCACAGCCTGACCATTTTGTGCAGGACCCTGCAGTGCTGAGAGAGAAGGCAGAAGCCAGGCGAATGGCCTTCCTTGCCAGGAAGGGGTGAGCATTAAAGGAGTTGGAGGGGACCCATCTGGTAAAAGCCCAGCTGATCACCCAGGAAACCCAGCATAAACCCCAAAGGGTTCTTGTGTATTAATTAGCTCTCACAACAAGCCTACAAAGTAGACACTACTATCATCTTCATTTTTACAGGTGAAGAAACTTAGGCCCAGACACATTAGGTAACCTGCCAGAGGTCACACAGCCAGAAAATGGTAGATCAAAAATTGAGCCCAAGCCAGGCACAGTGGCATGTGCCTGTCGTTCCTACTCCTTGGGGCTGAAGCAAGAGGATTACATGAGGCCAGGAGTTTAAGACCAGCCTGGGCAACACAGCAAGACCTCATATCTTAAAACAAACAAACAAACAGCAGGGTGTGGTGGCACACATCTATAATCCCAGCACTCAAGAGGCTGAGGCAGGAGGGATCACAAGTTTGAGGCCAGCCTAGGTAAAAGCAAGACCCTGTCTCAGAAAAAGGAAAAAAAAAGTTGAGCCCAGAAGGCTCAGCTTTGGGTTCCAGCCTCCTAACCATTGCTTGACAGACACTGCAAGGTCTCTCACTCGTTATGGGCCATTGTGTCCAAGGCCAGCTGGTGTCAGGCAGAGTGTAAATGTGGGACAGTCTAGGCAGACACTCATCCTTCATGACTGGGAGAGGCATGGTAGGGACACAGGGGCCCTCGAGCTGGGCCATCATGGGTGGAAGGGTGCAGAGGAGCTTGTCATGAGGGCAGAAAGGAAGGAAAGCAGTGTGGTCAAGGAGAGGGTCTTCCCTGTCTCGGCCAGGCTGAGACTCCTCTTCCAGTGAGGAGGCTGCCAAGAGGCACCAAGGATCTGCCTCACCCTAAAGCCAAGCTGGAGCTTAAAGCCTCGTCCCCCATCCTGGAACTCAAACAACACTACTATCTGGGTACAGGAGGCCTTCATTCACACAGAGGCATTCTAAAGGCAGTGGGGAGCCACAAAATGTTGTTCAGTAGGGAGCAAAGCCAGCCTGACTTCTCCTCCATGCCAGTCTCCTGAGCATGCAGCTCTTGGCAAATCCTAGTGATTGAGATAGGCTAAAAAGATCCTAGGTCACGTCTGTGAACACATTTGGTCTCTGGAGGCCACCAGGCTGAGCCCTGGGGTGTAGAACAGGAGTATTGTCTCATTTGCTGCAGGTGGCCCTTGGCAGTGAAAGGAAGGCCCCCACCCCAAACCCTCCCCTTTTCCTCATGGGCTATGTCCAGCTCACTAGGCGTTCTTGCCCCGCAGCTGAGCAATGGGCCTCTCTGGAGACAGGATTCGGGAGCAAACACCAGGCACAGGGCTGGCCAGAGCCCCAGGGTCTTTTCCCTTGGGGCTTCATGCTCCATTTTTCTCCTATCCAAAGCTGGATAGTGGCTGACCTGGCCCGGGTGTGTGTCCTCACCCAGTAACCATTGAGATGGGCTGTGGGTTCTCCCTATCGGATCCTCTTCTGACTGATGGCTTCTCCCGGGGTGGGCGTGCTCCCTCAGATACCGGCATGACAGCTCAACAGCAGTGGCCGGCAGCCCCCGGGGCCACGGGCAGAGTCGGGAGACAACCCAGGAACGCAGGAAGAAGGAAGCCAACAAGGCAACCAGAGCCAACCACAACCGGAGAACCATGGCCGACCGCAAGAGGAACAAAGGCATGATTCCAACCTGAGGCCTCCCACCAGAGCCAGCAGGGAGGGCCTCCTTCCCTCAGCAGCCTCAGCTTTGCAGCCCCTGAGAAGGCCGCCTTGTCCACCAGCCAGCCGTGAGCGCCTTCATGTAGAACACACCGTGCCTTAGCCTCAGCGGGGGAACCAGGGGCCAGCAAGTGGGCTACTTCCCCAGCTGCACTGGCAGGAGAGGGACAGGGACAGAGCCTCAAGGCAGCCCCCACACCTCTGGCGGCAAGACACCACTCCCTTCATCCCTGGACGGCAGAAGGCCTGTATGTTCAGAAATGACAAAAGGCCTGCAAATAAAGTTTCTGACCCTTTCCAGCAATGATCCACTCCCCACATCTCATTCTTCAGCTGCAGCTGCTAGCTGCAGGATGGGCCCCGTGCCCTGGCCATCAACCTTCTGTGCTTCTCAGGGTAACCCTCCAAATGTTGCTCTTCCTTGCTGAGACCCTGAGCACGTCATCCCCTTCTCGGGAGGTGGCAGGTGTGAGGCACAGAGGTCCTTTCAGTTATCTCTGTCAGCCCTGATGACCTTCACCCTAGGTGGTAGGTCGATTTTCAGCCTCATAGTGCAGATGAGGAAAAGGAACACAGAGGGCTCACTGCGCCTGCCCATGCCACAGGCAGGAAGCAGCAGAACAGAGGCTAGACTGTCAGTCCAACCTCTGGCTTTTATGGATCCTAGACCCATGTAGGTGATGTCATCTCCAACTTACAGGCGGCCCAAGGACCAGGGCTTCAAGCCCATGAAAACCTGGGTTCAGGTTTCAGGGCAAGTTCAACATGTTCAAATTTGGAGGTTTTTGTGTTTGATTCAGTTTCAGGTTTAAATCCTATGTGTAGCTAGCATGGCTTCAAACAGAACCCAAACCTGAACCCCTATTCAGGTTCAAGCATTTTTAAAACTTTTTCTGAACCTGAACCTTAACCCAGTGAAAAATTGGTTTGGGATTCAGCTTTTAATGTTTTTGCTTCTTTTCATTTTTCTTTTTCTTTTTAAATTTATTTTTCTTTTCTCTTTTCTATCGTTAGCAATTTTATTATACATAAAAATTGAAAAAATTGAAAAAAATTTATTCACCCTTCTGTACATAAGATTGAAATTTTAAACCTGAACTGAATTTGAACCCTCTGCATTTTACCATACTGAACCCACACCCAAAACTAAATTCAACTTTTCATGGATTTAAAGCCCTGTCAAGGAAACTTGGCCAGTAACAAAGAGAATACCAGAACTCAGGGCCTCACAGGTATACATGCACTGTATTAACCCCCCAAAATTGAGAGGTCAGAAACTCTCAGATACAAATGAAGATGTCACTCCCAAGCCCTGTTGAAGTAAATGGGACTTGCATGGGGCTTTTCACAGCCCCTTCCCAGGCATGGCCAGCCACTTCTTAGTGTGGCAGCAGCTGTCAGACCTCATTGAAAGTCACTAATCAGTGGCAGATCAACGGGGCTTCTGTGGGGCTGATCATCACCCAGCCTGGCCTAGAGTCCATGAGTGGACCTTGACGAATCACCCTGGATGCTAGTGCCATTCATTTGCGCGTGGTTAGAATGAGCGTGTGAGGCAAAAGCAGACAGGCACTTGACAGATTGGTTTTGTTAGGTCAACCCCGTCGAGTGAAAATCAATAGCAGTCCCTCATGTCTCTCCATTCTCTTGGTGTGCTTGAGATGCAGAGCAGATACAGGGGGGTGTCCTCCCAGCAAGCTGCCATATTAACTGAGATCAGACCTGGAGTTAGCCATTCTGACGGGACAGGAAGATCGTTTCCTCCTGGACATGTTTCCCCATGACCCAGCTCAAATGGCAAGACCATTTCTTTTCTCCCTTACCAAGCTTCTCCCTGGAACGAGCTGATAAGAGCCAGAGAACTCCCAGGCATTCCCTGCCTTACCTGATGCTGTTTGTGCAGGCCCTCGAACCTCCACTTAGCCATCCATGCCTCCCACCCACCTGGAATAGTGTCCAGATTTCCCATGAACCTCATGGCTGAAAGGATTGAACATGCCCATTTGTCACGTTGTCCAGAATGTCATGCCAGGTCAAACTTAGTCTCCCTTGAGCTGCTGGTTTCTCCCTTCAAATCTTGAGGGTACTCTTTCAGGATGCTTTGAAAACAGCTCATAGTCACCCAGAATGGTGTTCCTGGCACATCTTGCTCTCTCCAGCCTCAGTTTTCCCATCTGCAACATGGGTGCGATGGACCAGAGGAATGGCTTGCACCTGGTGCCAATGAAGTCCCCAGAGGAGATCACCAGGTTTATAATCAGCAGCAGCTCAGGAGTGTTAGGAGTGGAGTGGCAGGGGTCACGGGAGCCTTCCCCTGCCCACTGTTTCCCTGGACCCCCCATCCATGACTGGTACACCTATGCTGGTATTTTCTAAGTGCTTTCTGTGCCCTGGAAAAGAACATAACTGTCACAGATATTCTGGGAAACCTTTTAGGACCTTGTGCCTCCAAGAGGAATTGAGACCCATTTCTAGTCTATGTGTGGGAGTGATGGGAGATGTGTTAGGAGATTCTGTGAGCCCATGGCGGAGGCTGGGCAAGGAATTTGCCCAAAGCCTGAGGCAAGTTAGTGGCAGAGCCTGGACACGTCCTGCCAGAGCCAAGTGCAGCCTGGAAGAGGAAATGGTTGGCCAGAACCTGCGTCACTGCCCCCACCAAGAGCTCAGGTTCAGTTAATACAGAGAGGGAAACCAAAACCAAATAAAAGTCAACCCACCGACAATGCAGGGGGTGTTATGTAGCCCTTTAAAATGACATCAACAAAGATTTGTTATCAACCTGGGAAACTAAATAGTCCAGAGTTTGTTTTAAACTATAAACTTAAAACCAGAAAACACAATGATTTGAGGCATCATGATTGTGACAATGTTAAAGACATCTTCTTTCTTAGCTGGGAGTGGTGGTGCGGGCCTGTAATCCCAGCAACTCGGGAAGTGGAGGCAGGAGGATGGCAAGTTCAAGACCAGAGGCAGTTTGCATAACTTAGCGATACCCTGTCTCAAAAGTAAAAAAAATGGGCTGAAGGTGCAGGTCAGTGGTACAGCACTTGCAGCATGCAATCGTGAGGTCCTGAGTTCAACCCCCAGTACCACAAGAATAAATAAATAAATAAATAAATTGTCTTTCTTTGCATACGGACCAAGTGTGGAGGGAATGTGCATAAATGAAAATACTAACGAGAACGGGTGGTGGTGGTGGGACCATGACGGCTTGTGGTAAGAATAAAAACTTACCGAGCACTGCTTTGGCCAGAGTTTCTGCTGGGCTCTTTCCTTATGTTCTCTTGTTTAATCCTGCAAGGTAGGGACAGATGAGAGAACTGAGGTATAGGGAGGTTAGAGGAGTTGCCCCAAGGTCACACTGGTAGCAAGGGACTTGGAGAGTCAGTCTCAGGGTTGTCTCTGAAAGTTCTGCTCTTAACCCAAGCCCACCCCTGGCCAGTCCTCTCTATCCCCTGTTACTGTTCTGACAGCGTGTATTAGTTAGCTCTGGTCGGTAAAGCAGAAGAACCTACCAGAGTAGTCTTATGAGAGGAAAATATTTATCAGGGTTTACGGTTAGAGGATTTTACCCACAAAGAAAGAAGGCATGGTGGCTGGGCAGGTGGCCAGGCCTACGGCAGGTGACCTTACAGCATGGCGGGGCAGGAGGCCAAGACAGCTTACC
The DNA here is from genome assembly GCA_007922755.1 of Pedetes capensis. Lineage (NCBI taxonomy): Eukaryota > Metazoa > Chordata > Mammalia > Rodentia > Pedetidae > Pedetes > Pedetes capensis. The sequence continues at coordinate 10,523 of VMDO01007569.1, read as the reverse complement.
AGAACCAAAGGTCTAGGTAGAAACATCCAAAGGACCCCCCCCTTCCTGTGACTCATTTCCACCAAGCCAGATCCCACCTCCCAAGGTTCCATATATTCCTAGGCCAGCACCACTAGTGCAGGACCCAGCGTTCAAATGCATGACGTTTAGGGGACATTTAAACCCAGGCCATAACACAATGAAAGAAGAAAATAGAAGTGACATGCACACTGAACAGGGTGATGGGAAATCCCACTTCAGGCCAGATGCGAGGCCTCCAGTTACATGTATGTATGACAATTTGACATTGGCCCATGGATCTTGAATCCCCTCCTCCATTTTTTTCTTTCTTCTCATTCATGTCTCCTTTCCTGTGTTTGGCCTGCCATTAAGCACCTGAAAAATGCCTTTTGTTGTTGTTATTGTTGCTGTCTTTTGAGATGGGGGCCTTGCTAGCCCAGGCTGGCCTCGAACTCAAGATCTCCTGCCTCAGCCTCCTGAACACTGGGATTATAGGTATGCACCATGGTGCCCAGCCCCACTGGATGAGTCTTCATTTCTATGTTCAATCTTGCCAGGCCAAGGCTTTGGTCCTGAGCAGCAGTCATCTATGTTTGCTGCTGGCCCTCAGGGCCCAGGGCCTGGGCTGGGAAGACCAAGAAGGAGAGCACATGTGCCTCTATTTAGCACACATTAATCAAAAATCTACTAGGTGCCAGGCTGTGTGAGAAAGACCCAGCCTCTCTCCACTTCCTGGAGTTGACAGTGTAAGGGACACTTGGACCTTAAGTGAGACATTTTGGAAAAATGATCAGTAATAAATATACTCAATCCTAACAGGTAAATGAATGAATGAAGAAGTGAGTAGGGTTAGGCACCATGGCGCATGCCTGTAATCCCAGCAACTCAGGAGGCTGAGGCAGGAAGATCACGACTTTGAGGCCAGAGGCAGCCTGTGCAACTTAATGAGATCCTGTCTCAAAAAAGTAAATAAGGGGTTGGCATGCAGCTCAGTAGTGTAGCACATGCCTAACATGCATGAAGCCCTGGGTTCAACCCCCCAGTACTGTCCCCACCCCAAAGTGAGTAGGAGAGAAAACAGGCATGGGCAACAGAAAGAGGCCAAAAGCATAAGAGCAAAGAGGCTTTGCAGAAGCACAGGGTGGTTGCCGTGGCAAGTAGCAGCAAGTAGTCACCTCATGGGACTCTGCCCTGGCTTTGCAAGAAGTGGTGGGGAGGCAGCCAATGGGGAGAATGGAAGGAGAAGAAGGGAGGAGGCAGGAGAGTCAGTCCTTGAACTTGGCATTGAAGAGAAGGCTCAGAGGTGAGGAAGGAAGGTTGGCATGCAGAGCATGATTATAGGATGCCTAGAGGAACCAGAGCTGGAGGGTTGGGCCAGCAGGGGCAGGATGGGGCTGTCAGTTGGGGTTTGGGGTGCTGTACCCCAGTGTTACTGCCTGCTCTGAGGAGTTCCCTTTCTTGGCACCTCCACTCAGGAGAGCTGCTGGGTCCATGTCTCAGTTACTGAAAATAATTTGAGGACGAAACAGAAGTGAAGCAGAGTTTTGAGTTTACTAGATAAAGGGTTAGAGAGAGTACATGCTTGCAGAGTGAAGTGCGAGCATAGGGAGGGAGAGAGACATGCCTCTAGGTGTCATCACAATGAGTATATATATGTATGATTTGGGGCTTATGATGTTACATTGCTCAACAGGGCCCCAGCAGGCATCTGGTATAGATTTACAGATTGGAAAAGGAGCATTGTTAAAATGCCTAGATGTTGTTGTTGGATGCCCTCAAGTTGGATCCAACTCATAGCAACCCTATGCACAACAGGAGAAAACACTACCTAATGCTGTACCATGCACACACTCTTTTTATGTTTGAGCCTAATGTTGCAGCCATTCTTTTTTCTCATTTTGAGTTGTGCCACATGAACAAAAGGAGGTCCCAGGGGCTTTACTCCATTCCCATCATTAAGGTCAACTCTACTTTGAGGAGGCAAGTCTTCCCTAGTTGTTTCTTGAATGCCTTCCAGCCTGGGAAGGCTCATTCGCCAACACTATATTTGACAGTGCTTCTCTGCTATTCTTAGGGTTTTCAATGGCTAATTTTTTCAGGATTGGGTTGCCAGGTTCTTCTCCCTAGTCTCTCTTAGTCTGGAAGCTCAGCCAAAACCTGTCTACCATGGATAGCCCTGCTGGTATCTGAAATACCCATGGCATGGCTTTCAGCATCACAGCAACACGCAAAGCTCCCACAGCACGACAAGACATGTGGGGGTAGATTGGGATAGCTGAGGAAATTCTTACTGTATCTAGTCTTAAGGAAATTACCTACCGCTGTTAACTTTAATTATAGTCCATTCCATAATCTGGTTTGGTGAGTTTCTTAGAGAAGCAGTGGTTTCTATTGCCTGCAGGCAGTTCTCACAGCCACTTATCTTTTTGGTGGGGCTGGAATTCTCTGCTGAAAACACTCAGGCCAGATCCCAGGATGAGAGAAGCCCTTTCCTTCCCATGTCCCCTAAATTTTCCCTGTCTTTCCATCCTGCCTCAGCGCCAGGACTCACACCAGCCCGGCCCTGGCCTTGGATCTCACCTAGAGCCCTGTCTGAGGGGAGGAGGGGAACAGCCAGGGAGGAACCTTGACTGGGGCCAGAGGCTGCTATTGCAATTCTACAACCTGAGCCAAGGTTAAAAAATTCATTCTGTCTAAAGGTTACCATCTGCAGCCTTATACGCATACGAGGTGGGAGTTGGGGTGGGGGTGTCCCTAAAATGGACATGAAATTCTGCCTTTGCCTCATACAGAAAATTCTCTTCCAACAATCAATAACCATCAAGAGGATTTTATACAGGTCATCAGACTTGGAGAGCCGGAAATAGCACAGCTTTTTTCAACCTATTTAAACCCCAGCAGACCCCACCCCAGCCCTGGTGTTTCAGATAACCCCATCCTCCCTTGGGGTGAGGCATTTTGTCCTGCTGGAGAATTCACTGTTTCTGCCCATCTCTCCTGGTGGCTGGGCTCCGCCCAGCTATGCTTGCTGTGGTCTGAATGACAAAAACAACAGGTACTAAATTCTACTTTTCCAAAGATGACATTGTAACACCAAGTCTGCTTTGTCCAGCTGCAGGACCCCCTCCCCCCCAGGACTGTGACATGGCCCTTAAGTGTTCTGTCCTCCCAAGGAAGTAATTATGGCTTTCTCCTCTTGAAAGTGGCTTCGAAGAAGAGCCAGATAGAAAAGGAGTCCCCTGTGGGCCAAGCACCAATTATTCTGTAAATTTAGGAATGTTTTTTGCAGTGTTTGCACACAGCACCTGCCCCCTTCACCCTTCTCACTCTCCCAAGCATCTTGGACACAGATTCCTGGGCCTCAGCTTGCCTGATCTTTTTATTGTTCATAAGGACAGACTGGGGTAGTGACAAGAGCCTTGGATTCAAAGTCAGGAAGCTGGAAAACTGGCCATGGTGTCGAACACCTGTAATCCCAGTGATTTGGGAGGCGGAGGCAGGACGATCAGGAGTTGGAGGCCAAAGGCAGCCTCTGCAATTTAGGGATATCCTGTCTCCAAATAAAAAGTAAAAACTGGGCTAGAGGTGCAGCCCAGTTGTAGAGCACTTGCAAAGTATGTGCAAAGCCCTGAGCTCAACCCCTTAAGTATCGTGATAAATAAATAAATAGATAAATAAATAAAAGGAAACTGGAGTCCCAGCCCTAGATTTCAGTAAGCTGTGTGATCTTGAGTGATTCACTTGGCCTCACAGGACCTATCCTACTCCCTGTGAGAAGTGTGACTGATCATTCCTTCTGCTTGTCTCCAGGCAGAGGTAATTGTGAGGCGGAAGAGGAGGGAGGAGCATTATGAAAGCAGTAAACCCCATTCAAATGGGAGAGATGAAGATTACTCCACAGTAGCCCTGTGTACCCCGAAACTGGGACAGGTTCTCCCTCCCCTCTTTCCACCACTCCACCAGGACCTCTTTGCTCAGATCACCTGCTATTCCAGGGAGCACAAGTTCAAATAGGACCCCGGCGGCCCAGGGCTGTGTGCGGACAGTTTCAGGGCTGCCTGCCCACTGGTCTTGGCTGGTGGCTCTTGTCAGAAGGACAGAATCAGAGGGTGCCTTGAATTCCACAGCTTTGGCTCCCAGGGCGAGTTGTGTCACAGAGCAGCCTCTCCCAGGCCCCTCTAGAAGGGACCTGGGAAGTCTCATGGCCATGCCCTCAAATGGGAATTTGTTTAAGAGCAAGCGTGGCTGCTGCCGGTATCCCTCTGCTCCAGAGTCAAGTGGCCTCTGTTGTGGAACAACAGCCACAGACGAGAACCAGGTCCATGAACTACAAAAGGGGAGGAGACTGACCGCACCTGGAAAGCCACCTCCTCCCATCTGAAGGATCTGCACAGAAATACATTGGCCTGCCTTCCATAGAGATTAACCCAGAGCAAGGCACCAAGGCACCTCCCCCACCAGGCCTTTTCCTTAGGGGATCTGAGTCCCCCAATAGCTGGTGGCCTAATGGACTAGTGCCATTCAGAACAAGGACTGTGGGCTCTGGGGTCAGCCACTCCCTGGCCCTGGGACTTTGAGCAACGTGGTCTGGCCTCACTGACCCACAGCTGTCTGATCTGTAAATAGAGACATTGGCAGGATGACTTAACTTGCTATAACTCAGGCTGCCAAACGCAGAGAGCTCTCCTACTACAGGGTCTCCAAAGAGAGATGGCAAGCATCTCCCACCAATGCTGCCTGTAGCTTTCTGGACATACCACCCTTCACTCTCTTCACAAAGCTGCCTTGACCCCTCCAGGGCTGTCCTCCCAGAAGTCTCTGGGCTCCAGATGGCCTGAATACACAAGACTTAGAGAATAGACAAGACCTGCCTGCTTAAATGCATGACAGGTACCCAGAGTGCCTAGCATAGTTATTCCATGCAGCCCTGTAGGACTAGAAATTACCTCACTGAATCCTCAGAATAAAGCCTGGGTGGTAGGTCTGATGGCAAACCTCATTTAGAAGCTCAGGCACAGCCAGGCGCAGTGGCTCATACCTGTAATCCCAGCAACTCTGGAAGTAGAGGCAGGAGGGTCACAAGTTTGAGGCTGGAGGCAGCCTGTGTAATTTAGTGAGACCCAGTCTCAAGATGAAAATAAATAAATAAGGGGCCAGGGGTGCAGTTTAGTGGTAGAGCACTTGCAAAGTCTATGCAAGGTCCTGGGTGTCAGGCACTTGATCTTGGCAGCAAAGTGAGCAAGGCAGAATTCAAACTCAGGTTTACCACCCTCCAAAGGCCATGCTCTCAGGCCCTGGGATTACCTGCCTCCCTATAGCTTGGTACTTGAACAGGAAGCCACAATACTCCACATGTGATTGACTTAGCATGGGAAAAAGGGTTTATCTCCTCCTTCATTCTAAATACCATATTTCTGCTGATACAATCTACAGTTCAAGTCATTCCATTGGCAGAAGGACAAGAGAAATAGGAAGCTGGCAGGACATATTTCCCTAATTACCACTTTGCCTCCCCTATCAGGGAGGAAAGAGATCCCTTAGAGGGCCCAGAAGGAGTGTTTCCTTAGGAAAGCTTAGTGCAATGAAGCAGTCAGACATCTTGGGGAATCGCAGCCCAAGGGTAGCAGGCAGCCCTCACTGCTGGAGGCCTGTAGAAGAGGGAGACAGAAATCTTCGCAAACATCAAGGACAGAGGGAAGTAAAGAGAACTCAGTTACACTGTGAAAGGTGTTGGGGAAAGATAAGGGGTGCCTGGGGAGGACACGAGTCTGCTGGCGTTTAAAACAGTATTAGTGATGCCGCCAAGGGACAGAAAGGAGAACAGGAGAGCGTGATCAGGCCTCAGAGGGACAAAAAGGACTCTGGGGACACAATTTTAAAACAGCTGGGACAGCTAGGGTGGAGGCACTTAGATGATTAAGCTGCACAGTCATCCCCAAAGCTTTCCGCCTACATTTTTGTGGATCAAATATGCTAATTGGGTACCAGTCCCTGAAGACTGGGCAGGGAGCCCCCATTAATTTCTTCACTGTTGCAACATTGCAAAATCACCAGTAAGAGACTCAGGCAAAGTATGTTGCAACCACTATGGCATATCTTCCTGACCACCCTGTAAGGCATTGCTATTATTATTATTCCCTTTCCTAGATAAGGTAGCTGAGGCTTAAGAAGGCCACTACCTGCCCAAGGGCCCCCAAGTGTAAGCCAGCATGACTAGGATTCTAATCCAGGCATTTGCTGTTTCTACAATCCGTGCCCAGGCATGGAATGACACAGCAAAGGGAAGCATATGGCAAGGACCCTATTTGGCAAGTTTGCAAAGTGAGGTTTGTGGAAGCCTGGAATTTGAATTTGATCTTGTAGGTAGTGGGGAGCCACTGAAGGTATTTGAGCAGGGGAGTTCATCTGGCAGCCTTAAAGGGTGCAATGGAGAGGAAGGGTCCAGAGTAGTCTGAGAAGTTTCTCTGCAGGAGTTTGGAAATGAAGATAGGACAGGAAGCAGCAGGAGGCAGTCAGCATACAGACTATCAGTTTAGCAGCTCCCAGCCAGGATTTTCTCTACATTCCATCACTGCCTTGTCCTTGGGGCTGGCTGAAGTCTGCCCTTGGCATTCAGGCTATCTATAAATTCAAGCATATCAGGCCAAGGCCCTGATGAAAAAAGAAAAATGAGTTTTACATGGCACAGAGCAGTGGATATAACTGTAACATTCCTGTTTTTGATTCTACTCCTCTCCTGCTAGCTGTGTTACCCTGGGCATGACACTTAACATCTCTGAGCCCCATTTTCCACCTATAATGAAGCAGAGAGCAGCACCCACTTTGGAATGAGGATCCAGTGATAGAAGAGTGCATTTATATCATCCATTTCAACCCTGGCCCTGGGTAGGAGCCCAGAGAAGGCAGCTATTTTTATGTGTGTCATCTTTGGTGTGTGCTGGTTGCTCACCCCAGTACAGGGTGTTCGTCCTTCACTATCTTTCAAGTAGCTTCCTTAACATCCATCTTGCTCAAGGAATTTGTATTCCATCCAACTTTGCACCTTAGTCAGACATTTAAAATTCATTGATTTCTGTTCATTCCTTGGAAGACTCTGGACTCATTTGTAGGACAGTCCTTGTTCCTTGTTTATGGAAGGGCTGATTGCATTATGGGGATGGAATCTATTTCTTTTTAATAACTTACATTGCTTTCCCCACTTATTACAAAAGCAGTAACATGTTTGGTATTGTTGGCACACATAAGCAAAGAAAAAAACACTGATAATCCTACCAAGCAGAAATAATCACTGTCAAAGATTTGAGTTCTTCTCCAAGGAGCATTTTTTTTTTTTTTTTAGAAAATAGGAACACGTGTTGGTTTTCTGCAAAAATGGGATCCTACTACACACGTGATTATTACCATTTATTCAGGTAATCAGACTGGGAACATTATTCCATTCTCATCTACATCATTTTTAATGGCTTGCTAGCATTCTGTTGTGTCATGTTTTAGTCAGGAATTCTGTTATTGTACCTCAGGTTGTTTCTAATTATTTGCTATTAAAGGACAATGAAGACCTTCCTGGCTAAATTTGCCCACATTTGTGATTATTTTCTCAGGATAAATTCTTAGAATTATGGAGTCAAATTTACTGTATCTCTTTTTTTTTTTTTTTCTTTTTTATTTGTGTGTGTGTGTGTGTGTGTGTGTGGTGCTGGAGATTGAACTCGGGGCCTCATGCATGCTAGGCAAGTGCTCTACCACTGAGTTACATCCCCAGACTGGAGTTAAGGGTTTTTGTTTGTTTGTTTTTGTTTTTGTTTAAGACAGGGTCTTGCTATGTAGCCAAGACTTGCCTCAAACTTACTATATAGCCCACACTGGCCTTGAACTTGTGATCCTCCTGCCTTAGCCTCCCCAGGGCTGAGATTATAGATGCGCACTTGCCACACCTAACAAATAACCGACAATGGGTTTTTGTTGTTGTTTGGTTTTTTTTTTCCAGTCCTGAGTATGGAACCCAAAGTCTCCTGAATATGCTAGGCAAGTGCTCTACCACTGAGCTACATCAACAAGTGGGCATTTACTTTTATTTTGGATAGAGCTGGGATGCAACCCAGGGCCTTTCCCATGCTAGTCAGGTGCCCTGCCACTGAACCACATGAAGGGGACAATTTATTTTTTATTTATTTTTTATTTATTTATTTATTTATTTTTGCAGTACTGGGGTTTGAACCCAGGGCCTCGTACTTGCAAACTTTGCAAGTGCTCGACCACTGAGCCACTGCCGCACCCCCAGCCCTTTTTTTTTGCCTTTTATTTTGAGACAGGGTCTCACTAAATTATGCAGACGGCCTCTGGTCTCGAACTTGTGATCCTTCTGCCTCCACCTCCTGAGTACTGGGATTACAGGTATGAGCCATCAACGCCTGGCAAGGGGCCAAATTTTTGACTGCCATTTCAAATTGGTTTTTCCACCAGCAGAATTTGAGACAATCATATCTTCTTTGGATATCTATGTGATTTTGTGTCTTTTGAAGTTTACGTTGCTCAATGTGGTCCCAGCAGTTGCCTGGTATAGATTTGCAGATACGAAAAGGAGCATTGTTCAAATGCCTAGATTGGGATAGTCATGGAAATTCTTACTACATCTAGTCAAAGGAAATTACCTAGGCCTGTTCTTTTTAATTATAGTCCATAATCTGGTTTTGTGAGATGCTCAGGGAAGCACAGGGCTCTAGGCAGACAATTCGCACAGCAGCTTTCTTTTATTGGTTGTGCTGGAATTCTCTGCTGATAAAACTCTGACCAGAGCCCAGGGTAAGAAGCTCTTTTCTTCCTGTTTTTGTTGTTGTTAGGTGCCATGGAGTTGGTGTCTGACTCATAGCGATCCTATGTACAACAGGCAAAATGCTATTAACAGTGCTTCTCTGCTATTTATAGGGTTTTCAATGGCTGATTGTTTTTTGGAAGTGGGTTGCCGGGTCCGTCTCCCAAGCCTATAGCACTTGGTGTTCCCAGGTGGTCTCCCATCCAAGTACTAACCAGGCCCAACCCTGCTTACTTCCAAGATCTGACAGGATCGGACGCCACAGTGCTACGACTGCAGGCTTTCCTTCCTATGTCCCCCCAAATTTTCCCTGTCTTTCCATCCTGCCTCAGTATGATATAATCATTTAAAAATCTTCAAGAGTTTGATAAGTCAAAGAGCGTCTTGTTATTTTTATTTTGTCGGTCCACCCCTGTAGAGCCTCAAGAAGCAGATGTGAGTATAGCATGGCCCTGGGAAACCTGTGGAGGGCTTGGGGTAGGGGTGGGTGGTCTGACGTGCAACTCCCTTTGGGATGAAGGGTTTGGCAGCCCCCAAGTTGGAGGTGTTCTCATGGTCCAGCCTCGGCTGTCAGCGCTTCCAGGGTGGCCAGGTTGTCCCCTCTGAGGCAGCAGCCTCCAGTGAGATCCACCATGGCTGTAATGGCCTAGCTGTTCAGAACATTCAATCATCAAAATTTAGGAGTCTGATGCTGGCACAGTGGCTCACACCAGCTATTCAGGAGGTGGAGACAAAGAGGATCACCTGTTTGAGGCCTGCCTGGGCAATTTGAGAGCTTGTCTCAAAATAAAACATAAAAAAGGGCTGAGGATGTAACTCCGAGGTAGAGCACCTGAGTAGCATACACAAGGCCCTGGCCTTAATCCTCAGTACCACAAACAAAATAAAACAATTAAAAAAAAAATAGAACCCAGGGGTCCCCAGAGGTATTCAGATTTCATCTGCATGTTTATCTAACCTCTTCCTCTGCCTCTAATTTCCTTCCCTTTTTTGCACAGGAACTGACTCCAAGGGCATTTCTTAACAAGCCTTCTCACCCTTGCCCCAGGCTCAGAGCTCACTTCCTGGGAGCCCAGGCCATGAGTAGGTACCACTCTTATTTCTCCCAAGGGCAAGTTCAAGGTGCACTGGACTAAGATGATCTGAGGGCTGAGCCTGGCCTCTTTCTTTGAGCAGCTAAGACAACCCAGAGCTGAAAATTTTCAAGCCTTGGCAGGTAGCCCTAAAGTACCAGGAGCTTCCAGGGTAGACTCTGGCTGGATTATTTAAGCATGTATCTTGTAGGGTGAAGATATACTGTATAGAGTTGACTTACTCCCCTTGATACCTGTCCCAAATGACATCATCTCTAGAAATAACAAGGATCATAGCTGCCATGGTGCAGTATCATGGGGTTATTTTACAGAAACGTAAAGTGGCTCAGAGAGGTTAAGCAACTTCTATGTTCACACGGACAGTGAGTGATGGGACTTGAAGTCTAACTCAGAACTATCTGTTCTAAAATCAGTTCTCTTTAGAGAAAATTATTTTAAGTGAACGAACACAAGCTCAGAAAGAGAAACAACACATGTTCTCACTCATATGAGAGAGCTGACTCAAAATTACAAGAAGGAAAAATCCTACTCAAAGGTCAGATCACATTAAAAGGGGGGGAGGGAAGATAAGAATGAGGTCAATACAAATGGACTAAAAATCACATGTAATTGTTCTA
>VMDO01007568.1:54485-90459 GCA_007922755.1 Pedetes capensis | reverse complement strand
ATACAAATTTTCAATTATGCATATTTGTATATATTGAGATCAATTAAATGTAATTTGACAATATGCTTGTTTAGATCAACTGTAGAATTTACTTATATTTTTGTTAAAGAATGTTTATTTGTAGTTTCTTAGGATAGGAAATAGCATCAGTCTCTTTTCTTTCAAGATACCTATGAGTAGTTTTTCATTTAGGTTATAAATCAGGTTTCTACTCTGATTCATCATTAAGCTACTACCATTAAACAGAACTAACTTTAGAACAAAGGAGAAAAAGCATCCTGAGTCAAATTTTTATGAATACTTCATGAAATCAAATCTAATTTTAGAATCTATAAGTCCCAATGATACACCACAGGTATATAAAGTTCTTAATTTCATGAACTCATGAAAGAACATCTGGCTTGCTACACTAAAATCATATTTTTATTTCTCAGTTCTTGAGTAATAGAATTGATTTAATGGTGACAGTTTTTACTCTTATGCTGATGGACTCTTACTTTGTCATTGGATGAACCATATGGTGCCTTCGTGACAATGATGTGAAATTTAAAAAATAGATTTTGACAACCATATTGATTTACCAGGTATCATAAATAAGGCCAATAAGTTTACTTTATGGCTCATTTTTTAAAACTTAACCCTTTACTGACATTATCACTTTATATTTCAGTTATATAATCATCTTTTCATCTAACCCTTGTGATAGGAAACTATGTCAAGTAATAGTTTCCACCTGATTTATTTGTATATACAAATAGCAATTGTATATTTCTGAAAGTTCTGGAACAAAAATATATTGAATTAAATGGAAGTGTTTAAATCTTTTATAATAAACTTTAATTTTTTGTTAGAACTTCATAAGGTCACACACTTGTTTATAATTCTGCTCTATATCTGTACTAGTCACTCTTTGTCACTGCAACAAAATATCTGAGAGGATAAAGGAAGAGAGATTTATTTTGGCTTCAGTCTATGGTTTCTGGGTCCCATGGCTTGGGCCTGAGGTGAGGCCAAATATCACAGTGGAAAGCTCATGATAGAATAAAAATGCTCATTTCATAGTGACCAAAAAATAGAGAGAGACAGGAATAGCCTAGGATCTTTTACCCATTTCAAGGTACACTCTCCCTCCAAACTGTTGTTGCTGTTAGGGGCCTTTGTGTCAGTCTCTGACTCATAGTTACCCTGATAGGGCTTTCAATGGCTGTTTTGGGCTTCCTAGGGAGTGGATTCCAAAGTCCTTCTGGCAGAGCCAGGCTCTACCACCTGAGCTAAATCCCAGCCCCTCCCTCCAAACTTCTTGTTGTTAGGTGCCATTGAGTCGGTGTGCAACTCCTAGCGAGTCAGTGCTTCTCTGCTATTCATAGGGTTTTCAAAGGCATATTAATTTTGGGGAGTGGGTTGCCAGGTCCTTCTCCCATCCTCCAAAGTAGGCCTCACCTATTAGAGTTCATATTCTTTCTTAATAATGCCTGCAGCTGGAGACCAAGTCTTCAATAAATGAGCTTTTAGGAAACGTTTAACATCCAAAACAACAATGTCAAATAACATTATAACCTTCATTCTCCATGGTATTTACATTCATCATTATAATAATAGATTAATTTTTTTTTTCATTTCTAGGTGATTTATTTATTTTAGTACTGGTGTGGTGAACACAGGGCTCATGCTACATAGGTGCACCACCACGGAGCTGTATCCCAGTCCTTTTTTTAAATTTAGTTTTATTTATTTTGAAACAGGGTCTCATTACGTTGCTTCTGGTGCTTCTAACCTTGCACATGAGACCCTCCTGCCTCAGCTTCCACAGGTGCTGGGATAGCAGGCATGTGCCACAGTGCCTGGTTGTCTAGTTGAATTTGAAATGGAGAATCTCATAACCTAAAGTGTCATACAAAGTTTATACTGCTGAAATGAAATAATTTCTGGATTATTTTCATCTTTTAAAAAACTAGTAATTAAGCAAATCCAACTTACAAATATTTAATTATTTTGCTAATGCATATAGCAAGGATCACATGAGTATAAATTGCTTGTTAGAATGTTTTTGAAATAATTACTTGTCATTTGCCTATTTTATTAATTACTTGAAGTTAATATTTACTTATTTTTATTAGTCAGATCCATTGCTTTTTATTTCATTTAGCTCTTTTATAATTTCTTCTTTATGATTTGTTTTAATATACTCTTTGTAGTGTTGGGATTTAATTACTCTTAATAGATATAAGTTGTGATGCCTAATTTTGAAATCAATATGCTTGTGTAATGTTAGTGAGATACTTAGTCAAACATCCTAGGTGTTTCTGTGGAGAGATTTTTAATATGAGATTAAAATTGCAATCAGCAGACTTTAAGTAAAGTTTACATTCAATCATATATATAGGATTCATCTGATCAAACTTAATAAAAAAAAAAGAGTTGTATCACCCAAAGTAGAAAGAATTCTGCCAAAAACTACCATCACAATAAGACTACATCAATTCTTCCTTGGTTTTCTGTTTTCCTGTCACCCTGAAGTTTTTGAATTACCAAGCTGATAAATGCAGAAGCTAAATCCTTTACACAAAACTCTCTCTCACTCCCTTTCCCCAATTGGGTCTATTTCAATTTAAGATTACATTTCCCTCCCCAAACTATTTAAATAGAAGTCAACAAAGCTGGAATGCTGTATCTGTACTCTCTCTGTAAAATCAATTCGGTAGCTCCATTTGTCCCCCACACATCTGTCAGTTTGCCGCACTGTGGGGGCTTGTGGGTTGAGATGAGGCTGAGAGCCCTGCTACTGTAACCTCGGACATGAGCAAGGTTATCCATGGTAGACAGGTTTTCAGCTGAGCTTCCAGACTAAGACAGACTAGGGAGTAGGACCTGGCAAGCCACTCCTGAAACAACTAGCCATTGAAAACTCTATGGATAGCAAAGATATACTGTCAGAGATAGTGCCAGAAAATGAGGCCCCCAGGTTGGAGGGCACTCAAAGGACTACTGGGGAAGAGTTGCCTCCTCAAAGGAGAGTCTACCGTGATGACAGATATGGAGTAAAGCCCCAGGGTGCTCAACTTGCTGATGTGCCATGACTCAAAATGAGGAGAAACAACTATAAACATCCATTAATAACTGGAACATGGAATGCACGTAGTATGAATCTAGGAAAATTAGAAATTGTTAAAAGAGAAATGGAGTGCATAAACATTGACATTCTAGGCATCAGTGAGCTAAGATGGACCGGCATAGGCCACTTTGAGTCACACAATCATATGATCTACTATACTGGGAATGATAAACTGAAGAGAAATGGGGTTGCATTCATCATCCAAAAAGATATTTCAAGATCTGTCATGAAATACAATGTGGTCAGTGATAGAAAATATCCATATGCCTACAAGGAAGGCCACTTAATATGACTATTATTCAAATTTATGCACCCACCACTAAGGCCACAAATGAAGAAAGGGAAGGCTTCTATCAGCTTCTGCAATCTGAAATAAATCAAACATGCAATCAAGACATACTGATAATCACTGGTGACTAGAATGCAAAGGTTGGAAACAAAGAAGAAGGCTCAGTAGTTGGAAAATATGGTCTTAGTGACAGAAACGAAGCTGGAGATTGCATGATAGAATTTTGTCAGACCAATGACCTTTCCATTACAAATACATTTTTTTCAACATCATAAACAGAGACTATACGCATGGACTTCACCAGATGGAACATACAGGAATCAAATTGACTACATATGTGGAAAGAGATGATGGAAAAGCTCTGTACAAAATGTCAAAACAAGACCAGGTGCTGACTGTGGATTAGACCATCAACGTCTCATATGCAAGTTCAAACTGAAGCTGAGGAAAATTAGAACAAATATACGAGAGCCATGATATGACCTTGAGTATATCCCACCTGAGTTCAGAGACCACCTCAAAAATAGGTTTAATGCATTAGACACAAATGATAGGAGACCAGAAGATTTGTGGCATGACATAAAAGATATCATTCAAGAAGGCAGCAAAAAGTTCTTAAAAAGACAAGAAAAAATGAAAAGACCATATTACATTGTCAAAAGAGACACTGGCCCTGGCCCTCGAATGTGGAGCAGCTAAAGCAAAAGGAAGACATGATGAAGTTAAGGAACTAAACAGAAGATTTCAGAAGGCAGCTCAAGAAGACAAAAACAAATATTATAAGGACATGTGCATGGAGCTGGAGGCAGAAAACCAAAAGGGAAGAACACGATCTGTGTTTCTCAAGCTTAAGGAAGTGAAGAAAAAATTCAAGCCTCGACTGGCAATAGTGAGAGATGCTATAGGGAAAATATTAAATGATGCAGGAAACATCAAAAGAAGATGGGAAGAATACACCGAGTCATTATAGAAGAAAGAATTGGTCGATTACCATCCATTCCAAGAGGTTGCATATGAAGAGGAATCAATGATGTTGAAGGACGAAGTGGAAGCTGCCTTGACACACACAAGGCTCCAGGAATTGATGGGATACCAATAGATATGTTTCAACAAACAGATGCAGCACTGGAGGTGTTCACATGTTTATGCCAACAGATTTGGAAAACAGCTACTTGGCCAACTGACTGGAAGAGATCCATATTTGTGCCTATTTCCAAAAAAGGGGATCCAACTGAATGTGCCAACTTTTGGACAGTATCATGAATATCACACACCAGCAAAATTCTACTAAAGATCTTTCAGAAGCGACTACAGCAGTGTACAGACAGGAAATTACCGGAAAATCAAGCGGGATTCAGAAGAGGGCAGGGAAACAGGGACATCATTGCTGATGTCAGCTGGTTATTAGCTGAAAGCAGAGAATATCAGAAAGATGTCTACCTATGTTTTATTGACTATGCAAAGGCATTTGATTATGTGGATCATAACAAATTATGGATAACACTTCAGAAAATGGGAATACCAGAACACCTGATTGTGCTAATGAGAAATCTGGACGTGAACCAGGAGGCAGTTGTTTGAATAGAACAAGGAAACACTGAGTGGTTTAAAGCTGAGAGAGGTGTGTGTCAGGGCTGTATACTTTCACCCTATCTTTTCAATTTATATGCTGAGCAAATAATCCGAGAAGCTGGACTTTATGAGGAAGAACGCTGCATCAAGATTGGAGGAAGACTCATTAACAACCTGCATTATGCAGATAACACAACTCTGCTTGCTGAAAAGTGAAGAGGATTTGAAACATTTACTGATGAAGATCAAAGATCATAGCCTTCAATATGGGTTATGACTAAACATCAACAAAACAAAAATCCTTACCACTGGGTCAGCACACAACTTCACAATAAATGCAGAAAAGATTGAGTTTGTCCAAGGTTTTGCTTTGCTTGGCTCTATAATCAACATCCGTGGAAGTAGCAGTCAAGAAATCAAAAGACACATTGCTCTAGGAAAAGCTGTGGCAAAAGATCTCTTTAGAGTACTGAAAAGCACACATGTCACATTGAAGACGAAGGTGCGTCTGACTCATGCCATGGTCTTTTCAGTGGCATCATATGGTTGTGAAAAGTGGACATTGAACAAGAGAGACAGAAAAAGAATTGATGCTTTTGAATTGTGGTGCTGGAGACATTTATTGAATATACTATGGACTGCCAAAAGAACCAACAAATCTGTCCTAGAAGAAGTGCAACCAGATTGCTCCTTGGAAGCAAGAATGGCCAGATTGTGTCTTACCTATTTCGGACATGTAGTCAGGAGAGATCAATCCCTGGAGAAGGACATCATGTTTGGAAGAGTGGCAGGTCAACACAAAAGAGGAAAACCCTCCACCAGATGGATTGACACAGTGTCTGCAACAGTGGGCTTAAACATAAATAAGATTGTTTGCCTGACACGGTATTGGCAAGTGTTTCGATCTGCTGTACATAGGGTCGCTATGAGTTGGACTCGACTTGATGGCACCTAACAACAACAACAATAATTTCCATTTGTATTTCACATTTGCACTAGAAAGATTGTAAATTTCCATGTGTAAAAATTTTTTTTTCTTAATTTCCAGTTTTATTACATTGCTGTCACATTTAGACTTTTTAAGTACTTGAAAATATTTCATGTAATTCTTTTGCTCTCACATATGCATTGAATTGTATGTTTACTTACATAATTAAATACATTAAACTTGTTCTCCAATTCAGAGATTTGAAAATTATACCCCATAGCCCAAATCCATCTTGCTGCCAGCTTCTATGAAGTTTTATTTTTGTTTTTGTTGTTTAATTTTCTAGATTTTCTTATTTAGTTTAGTTTTCTTTTTTTTTTTGTTTTAGTGGTTTCTTTTTTTTCTTTTATTTTTAAGACCATAATCATACCCATTCTTTCTTGTTTAATTTTTAGTACCAGAGGTCTGAATCTAGGGCTTTCAACATACTTTGCAAGAGCTCTACCACTGAGTTTTTACTTTTTAATTTTGAGATAGGGTCTTGCTAAGTTGCACAGCCTGCTTATGGCCTCCAATTTGTGGTTCTCCTGCCTCCACCTCCCTGGCATTACAGGCATGGACCACTGCGTGCATCTATATGTATATTTGAATGATCTTTATATTTGTACTACAACCCAGTATCAAGTAGTTTGACAGAGTACATAAGGCATACAAAGTCTGAAATATTTACCATACGATCGTTTAAGGAAAAAATTTCCATAGGTAAAAGTTTTTCTTTATTCTTGATACCTCAGGACATCTTTAACATATAAGAAATTATTGCTTTTCTTATTTTCTTGAAAACGTTGCTTTGTTATTAACATGATTAACTTGTTTTGTATTCAAAGTTAATAGCTTTATTAGATTTGCTTGTAAGTTGGTCATTTTATGTCAGATTTCTCCATTGAATTGATAATTCTAAGTTCTTTGTTTGATACAAATTTTTTTAGTTATTATTATATATTATTTCCTTCCCATTGTTTTGTGTGACTTCCTCATGGTTGCTTTGTCTTCCATTTGCCCTCCTTATTTTTTAACATTTTATTTCTCCTCATTTGCATTCTATAGCTAGTTTTTCTGATTTTATTCACTGCTGTTTGGTGACTTTTCATTTAAATATGAGATCCCTTTACTACTATGCAATTTACCCTTTATTATTTGATTTTTATTTCTTCTCTTTCCTTTCTGAATTCAACTTTTTAGTTTTTCCTGTTTTCTTCATTTCTACGATTTTTAAACCTGTCCAATTCAAGATTTTGTTTTACATTCTTAAATGCTTTTGTTGTTGTTCTTGTTGTTTCTGGAATTCAACTTAAGTTACTGTGTCATGTTTTCTACTTTGTTGCTTATTTCTTGGAGGCGAAGATTTAAATGAACTTAAATACTTTGATTTTCCATTTATGTTTAATGTAATAATTTTATATAGATGATGACTACAGAAATCTCTTAATTTTGTGAAAAAATACATACAACTCACAACCTTTATAAGAATTCTAATTCACAGGCACTCTCATTTTATTATAGTTTAGTACAGTTTCTGAAATAGATGGCATTCTAGGGAGTAGTGGGGAAAGACTTTGGTTCCTTCAGTTTAGAAACTTCTTGTAGAATATTAAATTACTCCTTTTGCTTCATTTGCACTTTCAGTCCACAGAGTCGTAGGGCCACTTCTAAATTACCTCCTTAATTTACACAGTGACTTTTAATTCCTTTTCCTACACTCATTACTGTGACTAGCAAGAACTCTGTTTCAGTAGTTGTTCTGTAGAGTGCAATTTTAACCCAGTCAGTTTTTATTTCTCCCACACAACATTCCATAAAGGTCTGAGTTAGAGAAATAGCTTTTCTAATAGTTGAGGTTGATTCCACTCACAGATTATTTGAGGCTTGCCTTAGTCTCATCATTTTTGGGCATATCTAAGATGAATGAAATTTACAGGTTTCTTTGTAAATCAGTCTATATTTATTGAGGATGTGAAGAGACAGATTCAGAAGGGTGCTCTCAGTGTTTCTTCTGCTATAACAAAATACTTGAAAATGCATAATTTAGAATTTATTGTCTCAGAATTCCAGATTCTAAGTATTCTAAGGTCAGGGCACCAGGACATGTGGTTCCTAGTGAATACTGCTCTCTGATTCCAGGATCAGGCTTTTGCTATGCCCTTACATAAAAGCCAACAAAAAGACAAAAGTGTCAAAAGCTGTATAATCCCAGAAAAAGAAGAGGTGGAAGAGCAAACAGGGAACAATTATTTCCCATACACCCTTTTATAACAGTGGTAATCCCCATTCATCTTGGTGGAGCTTTCCTGCTAAAAGCCTCATCTCTTAACATTATCATATTTGGTCTTAAGTTTCAACACATGAATTGGAGAGGGGCTTGCATTCGATCCACATCATTGTTACCCTGACACCGCCTGCCCAAATTTAATCTTTCTCACATGGAAAATACAGTACATTCCTTCCATCCCAACACCCTCAAATGTCTTAACTTATTCAAGAATCAACTCAAAATCTAAGATCAATGTCTCATTTAAGTATTTAAATATGATATGGGTGAGACTCAAGATGTGATCTATTCTAAGGAAATTTATCCTTCTAGCTGTGAACCCATGAAAGAAACAAATAGAATATCACTCATTTCCAAAGTACAATGGTAAGACAGGCATAGGGGAGACATTACCATTCCCCAAGTGAACAACATGAAGGAAGAAAGGGGTAACAAGTCCAGATTAAGTCTAAAAGCAAAGAAGAAAAACACCATTAAATATTGGGGCTTAAGAATATTTTATTTGAATCCATTTCCCACCTATTGGGCAAAATCAGGAAGTAGTTGGATCTCTCAGGCTCCCAGCAGCCCTTCCACTGTGAATCTTCTGGATGCAGCTCACATACACACATGTTGGAGTTAGAGGAAATTTTCCTAGACTGATACTGAATGCTGGTGGCTCTAGAGTTCTGGAATCTTGGGGATGAATCAGTCCCTAGGACTCCAAAAGGTACTACGCAACTAGAGGGTCACTACAGAGGCCCCAACCCTGTGACCCTGTCATATGCTACCTTGCAGTGAGTTTTTTATGACATCTCCATTCCTATGGCATTTGACCACTTCACCCTGAGGCTGTCAAAGGCATATTCTGAAATCCAGGTAGAAGCAGTCATTTCTCTACAGTTGACACACTCTGGCGTGCATGTAAGAACAAACATCTCTTAGATGACACCAAAGCTCAGTTCCTATGCTCTGTGGAATTATAGCCTAAGACACACCTGGGCACTCTTAATGCCATAGCTTGAGAGGTTAAGAAACACTGCATATGAATCTGGGGAGCAGAAGTTTGAAGTGCACGTGACAGTAAGTCACAATGTACCTGTGAACCACAGGCCCCTATTTTGAGAGAGTTCTGCATTTAAGGCCATGGCATTCTTGACCTGTGATGGAAAGTGTGCCCATAATCTCTGAAACGCTTGAGAGATCATTCTACTGTCTCAGTGAATGACATCTGGCTTCATTCTGTCCATACTAATCTTCTTATAAAATCTTTTCTTGGCCATTGCTTTGGTGTTTTCTTCTGAACAATTTATTTTTTACTCATTATAACCAAAGAAACTGAGGATTTTCTAAATCTTTAATTCCCTTTTAATTATAAATTCACTCTTTATCCCAAGCAGTCTAGTGAAGTTATGTAGCTTTGTTAACATTTTGCTTAAAGATTTCCCCTGCCAAATATCCTAGTTCATCACTTGCAAGTTCTGCTTTCGACAAAGCACTTGGACACCAACACAATTCAGCAAAAATACTTTGCCATTTGTAACAAGGATGGCATTTACACCAGTTCCCAACATTTTTTCCTCATTTAGATTTAAGAGCTCATTACACCTCAGAGCTCATTAGAATTACCTTAGCATCCATATTTCTACCAACCTAACTAATCTCTAAGAAGATTCAGACTTTTCTTACAGTTCTGTTCTTACTGAGCACTCACCATTACTTTTATTTAGTCTTTTTTTCACAGTAATTTAGGCTTTTTATAGTATATACTTCTATCCTATTCCAGTATCTTCCTATTACCTAGTTCCAAAGCTGTTTTCATATATTTAAGTATTTGTTATAAAAAAAAGTGAATCACTTTTCTTAATATGTTTCTTCTTCTATGACAAAATATCTAAGACTGAGTAACTTATGAAGGATAAAAATTTATTTCCCCAAAGCTCTAAAGGTTGAAAAATCCAAGATCAAGGCAACAGTAGGACTGGTGTTTAGAGAATGATACTACCTGCTTCCAAGATGGCACTCCTTTCTGTTCCTCACATGAGGGAATGTGGGTAGCCCCTACCTGAAGCTCGGACATGGCTAGCTCTTTCTTCTCCTATCAGGATTGGGACACCAATCCAGAGAGATTGGCAAGGTGAGGCAGAAATACAGAGTCAAGGTCAGGTGCAGTGGAGGGGCAGAACATGCAGAGCTGGGAGGGAGCTCTGCTTACATAGTCTTTGGGTAACTGTCTCAAGATGGCAGCCAACCAATCAGGTTGTGGTGCCAGAGGCCAGGTGCCACCAATTAGGAGTGGCATTCAAACAAAGGGTGAAATCAGATGTCACTTTCTGGCCATTCTGGAGATGTTCTTTTAGTGGCCAATCACGGGGCAGGGTGAGGGCCGGGAGTACCCAATTAGATAACAGGGGGACTGGGCAGGCAGGAGACATCTTGGTTCACTTGACTCCAAGAGAGACCCAGATGTGGGACAAATATCACCAGGTGCCATCCAGCCTTGGAGGATAGATGTCAGTCCTCCAGGCTGGTTAGACAGGCTCCTATTATAGTGGTACTCTCTAGGATCCTGACAAGGGACGGCAAAAGGGATATGTGCTGTGTATTCCAAAAGCAGAAGAGATGGAAGAGCAAGAAGGGTGTGTTTTCCTCAAGCTTTTTCTAGGAGCACTAAGCTCCCATTCATAAGGGCAGACTTCATGACTTATTCACCTCCTAAAGACTTTACCTCTTTCTATCACATTGAGTCTTAGGTTTTCATACAAATTTGGATGCTCTAACATGCATGAATTTCAGCTGGACAGAAATGTCTTCAGTTAAACCCTTAAAAACTTTTAAACATTTATAAATATAACATATATACATGAAACTATAGAACTTTCACAATACTCTTGAAAGCTCCTCTTATTTATTTATACGTTTACATGGTCACATCAACAAATAGAAGAAAATAATTGGATGAAATTCAAGCTCCCCACCCAAATAAGCCTTTCATCCTTGAAGAGAAGAACATTTCTTCAAACTAAAAATGATATAAAAAATCTGTCCCCATTGCTGTGGCACATGATTATTACTACAAGCAACTCAGGATGCTAAGGCAAGAGGCAGCCTGCACAATGTAGCAAGACTGTCTCAAAATAAAAAATAATGAAGAGGGTTGGGGGGATGGATCAGTAGTGGAGAACTTGCCTAGCATTTGAGAGGCCTGGGTTCTACCCCAGTACTGAAAAATAAAATCTGTGATTAACAGATGAGGGGAAACAATGAATGCATGCCTCTTATGATTAGAAATAAGACAAGAGGAGTTTGTTTATAACAAACTGTTAGTCGATATTGCAACTAGAAGCTACAGAGCGCAACAGGATAAATGAAAATAATATGAATTGAATGAACTTTATTTTAAAAGTAACATAATGTCATATATATATTCAAGAACATTATTTTGTATATGTTGTTTTTAGGTTCCGTCAAGTCAGTATCCAACTGATAGTGACCCTATATACAACAGGCAAAACACTATTTTCAGTGCTTGTCTACTATTCATAGGGTTTTCAGTGGTAGATTGATTTTTGGGAGTGAGTTGCCAGGTCTTTCTCCAAAGCCTACAGCACCAGGCATTCCCAGGCACTCTCCCATCCAAGTACTAACCAGGCCCAACTCTGCTTAGCTTCCTAGATCTGATGGGATTGGATGCCACAGGGCTATTGCTGCATGATTTTGTATATAGAATACCTAAAATATCAACAAAAATGTTTTGAGAAATGACAAGTGAGTTAAATACGTTGGCGAATACAAGGTAAGTGACCAACAATCTATTGGTGTTTGGTTCAGTTGGTAGAGCACTTCTCTGCACTGAGGACCGAAGTCTGATCCCCAGCACCACAAAAATTGGAGAAGGATGTGACAGTCCACTCTCAAAGCAATCCCCAAATTATCAACCATTGAAAACCCTATGAGAGTTGTTATGAGTCAGACAAGACTTGATGGCACCTAACAACAACAACAACAACAACAAAACAACAAACAATCCATTACAACTTTCTATTCTATTAATGATTGGAAATGGAAATTTTACACATTCTATGTATAATATAAATCATGAAGCAAATTTTGTTTGAGACATGAATTTTGGAAAGTATAAAACATTCTGCACACATTAAAGAATGTATAAATATAAAATATACCATTCATGAATTGCAACATCCAATATTTATATTTCAGTGATACTCAAATTGATGTACATAACATATGCCAGATATGTGCCATTAATCCACATATTGATTCTCAAATTTATTTGGGATACAATTGACCTTTGAAGTGCAAAAATGTTTACAGAAAGTTAGAAATGGATAAGTTATATTACTTAAATTGATGACTCATTGTAAGTTCTAGTAATCGAAACTGTGATATTAGAGAAATAGAAAAAGATATAAATCCAAGGATTTTTTACAACGTAATTATGGAAAACAGAATATGGAACAACCCTTCTTCCTCAGAAGATACTTGTATTCTCATCTCTCTATATAGTGAATAAGTTGGCTACCTAAAAAAAGAGAACTTTCCAAAAGTAATTAAGGTAACAGACTTTGATTCTAGAGGCCTATCCTAGATGATCACAATATAATCATAAAGCCTTAAAATTCCATAACTTTTCCTGGTTTTAGTCAGAAAGATGCAATTGCAGAAGAGACAGGATAGATTCAGAGCAAGATGAAATGGATTTGCTGTTGCTGGATTAGAAAATAGAATAGATTCCAAGCATGAGGAAATGGATCTGCTGTTGCTGGATTAGACAATGGAAGAGGAAATTTGTTGGCTGATAACAAACAAATCTGGGCAGGCTAAAGAGGATGGAAAAGCATTCAGTTTATATCCCATAGGGAAGTAGGGTCCTATAACTGCACAAACTTGTGCCAACAACCTGGATGAGCAAGGGAATAGTTTGCCCTCTAGTGCCTCAGAAAGGAATGAACCCCTGTGGAACTCATGTCATATTTCTGATCTACAAAATATGTGATAATAAATCTGTGCTATTTTAGTCTGCTAAATGTTTGGTAATTTGTTTTGGTAACAATAGAAAATAAATGCAATAATTCAACAGGGAAAGAAGAATCATTTTAACAAATAGTTACTGAACAACTAGATATCCATATCCTTATATTACTATATTCTTATATCACTACATACAAAATATACACTTATATATCCATAAGTATATTTACTAAGCAGAGTCCTATAGCCATTGAAATTCTGGAAGAAAATACAGAAGAAAAATTTTGTGACAGAGGGTTAATTAAAGATTTCTTTGGATATATGAGAAAGAATCATAGAAAAATTGATAAATAGTATTTCATACAAATTAAAATCTTTCCCTCTTCTTTAACATCATACTCTAGTGGCTGTAAGAAAAGGGGCTCTGGTTCCAGAAACCTATTCATTTTCCAACAAGGTATTTTATTTTCATTTCTGTACGTGAACTTTTAATTAATGAAGAACTACATCATGGAGGAAAGGAATTCATGAATAAAAACAGAAAATACAAAAACAAAGACAACAGAAAATCTAGAAAAAATATTAATGTTTCTATGAGAAAATGTGTGAGAAAGAGGGAGAAGACTGAAGAAAATTTAAGATTTTTTTTAAATTACTCTTAACAGAGTACTAACACTTATAATGAGGTTATACTGCAGAATCACACATATCTCTCATGATTTTAAAATAAGCTATTAGATGAATTTGTAACATATGAAAGTGTACATTCTTTCAGAATCTGCCTTCTAACCATGTTATAATGGATTAGTGATTTGAAAACATGTATCTAAGTTTCAAAAAAAATTAAAATTTTTCAATGATGTCATCTTCCTCAGGTGCCATGGAGTCGGGTCCAACTCAGAGCAACCCTATGTACAACCAGAGGAAACACTCCTGCCACTGTGACATGCCAAGTACTATGTCAATGCTTCTCTGCTATTCATAGGATTTTCAAGGCCTGATTGTTTTGGGATTGTTTCAGAACAGGTTTGCCACATCCTTCTCCCATTTTTGTGGTGCTGGGGATTGATTACAGAGCCTCAGAGAGCACAGAGAAAGCACTTTACCACCCATAAAAATTGCATGTGCAACATTCAATGGAACCAGTAGACAGTGGACTAAAATGAGAACATGAAAGGCTAATGAGCTGAGCACCCGTGGCACCCTCTTTTAATCCCAGCCACTTGAAAGGCTGAGGCCAATAGCCTGTGCAACACAGCAAGACTTTATCCCAAGGTTAGAAAAACTTACAAAATGGACTGAGAGTGTAGTTCAGTGGTAAAGCACCTGCCTCACATATACCAGGCCTTGGATTCAATCTTTTAGTACTGAAAAAAAAAAAAAAAGGAAAGGGAAAAAAAAAACAGAAAAAGAAACAATTTAATAAAGTAAAAGACTGTACAATAGATATGTGAAAGGAAAAGTTCATTTGAATTAATGGATATTGGAGAAAATCCTTTAATATGAGTTTAATATATACTTACATACATATTAAAATACTTTAACATTTTTGAAAGGAAACATAATGAATGAATAAGAAATAACGTTATAGAAAGAGAATGTCAATATAAAATATATAAAAATTGTATCAGGCACTACTGAGCCTCAAGGAGATTATTTTGAAAAATCCTAAGAACCTTTGAGAAGCAAAAGATCAAAATGCTACCAGACTGAACAGGTATATATTTATCTTGTTATTGCAATATAATCTATCTTTTGGTTTCACTTTCTTTTATCTTGAGCAGCAGGCTTTCATACATCTGCACCCACAGTGACAATTCTACAATGTTTTCCTCACCAAGGTCCAGTAGTGTTAGTCATTAAATCCAAATGTGGTTGCTTTATAGGAGACTCATTGCTAGAAAGAAATCTCTTCTCTTTCTATACAGAGGTAATAGAATTCTCTTTTCACAGTACCCTTACTTAACCACATAGGTATTTTTAAAATCAAACCAAGCTCTCGAAAGGCATAAAGTTGTTTTCTATGTAGTTTCAAACTGCCTGAATGCCCTGTTCTGGTTAACTCTCTGAAAATGAAAATACTTTACAGGATTGAATAGCAATGCTCAGAATTCCCACCTGAAAATAAATAAATATACTCAGAATGAGTGGGTAAAATATTCAACCCTGAACTCTTGGAAACACATATGGATAGAGTGAAAATTGAGTTGCACCTTCCTGTCTTCTTTATTATCTCTCCAGCTCCTACAGATGAGGTACCTTCTCCAGGTCTAAAGATCCTCCTCAAAGTACAGAACAACGTTTTTCTTCAGTGGCTCAATTACAAAGCACAATAGGATTATTTAGAATTTATCTGACATTCCATCAAATGTTAAAAGCTTTTGATGGTGAAACTAGAGTATGTTTGGGAACTTAGACCTGGGTGAAGGCTCATCAGTTTAGTATTTCTATTCATACTTACTTCTAACCTAGAAATGTACTTGTTTCTTGCCTTATTGACTCTGGATTCTGCTAATTGCAAGAGCCCAGTACAAATAAAGATGAATCTGCACCAATAGCCTTCCCCACTAAGGTAATGCATTGAATGTTCATTTTCTTGCACACATACATAAGAAGTGACTTTAATTGGCAGAATTTAAGTCCTATGGAAATATGTTATTGTTGTTAGTTACCTTCAAGTCAGTGTCCAACTCATAATGACCACATGTACAACAGATGAAACAATATTGTCATGCTTCTCTGTTACTCATAGGGTTTTCAATGGCTGATTGTTTTGGGGGAGTGGATTATTGGGTCCTTCTCCCAAGCATATAGCACCTTGTGTTCCCAGGTAGTCTCCTACCCAAGTACTAACCAGGCCTTATCCTGATTAGCTTCCAAGATTTGAGGGCATCACACACCACAGTGGTAGGGCTGCAGGCTCCTGGAGATACGGTGTTGTTGCTGTTGTTGTTAAGTGCCGTCGAGTCATGTCTGACTCATAGCAACCCTCATAGGGTTTTCAATGGCAGATTGTTTTCGGGATTGCCTTGGGAGCGGGTTGCCACATCCTTCTACCACATTTGCGGTGCTGGGAATCAAACTCTGGACCTCAGAGACTGCAGAGCAGCGCTCTACCAACTGAGCTAAATCCCAGCCCCACATGGAGATATAGTGATTCATATTATTTATGCCATGTGATTCTTGTAAAGTTCTTGAAAACACAGTCCATGAACAGTTCTTTCTGTCTTCTGTAGACTAAATATTATCCTTGCAAAACAAATATTTTCTTTCTGTCAATGGCTTTGAAAAGAAATTCTTAAGAAAATAGTTAAAGTGTCATATAAATAACTTCTAATAATACCTTTCAGTTGAAAATGCCAGCCAGAGTAAAAGTATGTTGAGTGTGCATCATTTTAAGTAAAGTGATTTTCTTGTATTATATTGTTATTCAGAAGATAAAACTTTATGTGACAGAATGTTTCTGATATATAGTAAGAGGCCCAGCTAATTCAGCTTAATTTAGTAGACAGATGTAGATAGCCTTAGTTTTACAATAAGAAAATCTCAAAATGACTTAAACTTATAAACTCATATCAAAACGTATAATTACATCACATGTTTATTAAAAAAATCTGTAGTCAATAT
Source organism: Pedetes capensis (assembly GCA_007922755.1). Taxonomy (NCBI): domain Eukaryota; kingdom Metazoa; phylum Chordata; class Mammalia; order Rodentia; family Pedetidae; genus Pedetes; species Pedetes capensis. The sequence continues at coordinate 73,631 of VMDO01007568.1, read as the reverse complement.
TACCCTACACTACTATATAGATTATGAGTTTTACAGGTTTTATGCAATTTGTTTTGTTATATTAGGCACTTAAATGGTTACCCTCTGATGCAGAGTTAACTAAAGAGTAACTTTTTTCATGAATAGGTTTTTCTAATTCTGAAGAGGAAGAAATTTTTAAAAATGAAATGATTAATGCATTTGAATATTATTAAACATAGTTTAATATTTCAGTCATGTGTAAAAATTTATGTTTTATTTAGTGGAGTAAAAGTGTACACAAAATTATGATGAATATAAAGAAAATTGAAATAATTATTGTAATAATGCAAATAAGATGTCTAGAAATTTTCAGAGATGAATCTGGAAAGATATCTTGGAACAAAAATTTTTGTGTGAGTATCAAATTAGGAATGACTTACATAAGGATAGAAGTTGATATTCAGAAAAGTAGAGAAAATGTTACAGAGATAACTATGTGAAACATCATTATTTATTTTTTACATATTCAGAGATGTACAGGGTGGCTTGAGTATTGGGTAGATCAAACTGAAAAGAACATATAGATGACAAGGAAAAGTTTAATTTTGGTAAGGACATTGACTTATTATGTCAAGCCAGTTGTAGTATGTTTACAATTCTGTTCTTTGTATATTACAAAGACTCACTATGTAGTTAATTCAGGTAACCGAAAAGTAACTTCTGTTCCTTAGGATTGAGTCTTATTTCTACTACATTCTATATGTTCAAGGTAGCCACATATCTTGCATTGTCTGAGACAATTGTGATGTAGGTTGATAGAGTCAGATATATAATTATGAATAGCATCTCTTTCTCAACCATATCCTGTTTTAGATGGTATAGTCACCATAGGGATTAACTTAAGTTTTAATTACCTTAGTTTTATTTTTTAATATTTATTTACCTATTTATTTATCTATTTTTGAAATACTGGAGACTGAACCCAGGGCCTCATGCCTGGTAGACAAGTGTTCTACCACTGAAGTGCACCCCTAGTCCCATTTATTGTTTATTTTGAGACAGAGTCTTGCTAAGTTGCACAGGTTACGTCTATCCTTGAATGTGAGATCCTCCTGCCTCAGCCTCTGGATTTGCTGGGATTACATGCTGCATCATTGCATCCAGTTCCTTAGTCCTGGTAATAAAATTACTATTATCACTGTGACTAGCAAATGAGATCCTGGTCATACTTAATTCTGTATCATGTACAGAGCATGTAGTTGATGGCTCTCAGACATTATTTTAAAGTCATTATTTGTAAAATAATACCAAAAATTCATTTGTCTCAAAATAATTCAGTTGACTAAACATAACTTGGAATGACAGATATTCAGAAGATTTTTAAGTTGCTTATTGACTAAAATTTTGAATTGTTACATATAAACCAATAATTCCAAAATTTTTCTCTCTCACTCACTTGCAAGTGGAATCTATAAGAAATTATCTTCTAGTGGCATCATGTATTGAACATTTTTCTAATAGTGGAAAATCCTTACATTTACCTTCCAATTTGATTATTTAAATATGGATTGCCCCATAGAGAAAAATAATTCAAGAAATTTCAACCAGTGGTCAAGATGACAATGATTCAGTATTTCTAATATATTTTCTCTGATACAAGGTAAATATTTTAGTAAAAGCAGTAGTCTAGTGTTAAATGTATTTAAGTAGTTCTTTCATTGTTCTCGTGAATGTTACATGTGAAGATTTTCTGGACCCAAATCCATAAAAATGACAGTTTATGTGCGATACTTTATATGTTTCAGTATCAAGAAGCCTTTTAGTTTTGTAAAGACATTAACATATATACAGATAAATGATAAAGAGCTTTATTCCTTAATAAAAACATTAATATAAGGTAATAAATATTTTATATAACTTTCTACAAAATATTTAAACATATTAATGTCCTAATTCTATTTATTCTGACATTTTCAAAAACTGAATTTCACATTAACATCAGAATGTTCAAGAACTTTCTACTCTTTTCAGTACCTTAGATCCATGCCACATACAAAGTGCTTCTTCATAGAATCAGTAGAATTTGAATATTTCTGAAGAAGATTCAGATAATATTCCTAACAGATAAATGTCAGATTTTGTTCCATTTTAAAAAAATCATCCCATCGGCACTGCTTTATGAAACTTCCTAAGATACAGAGGATAAATTGATGTTCTGTCAGTAAGGGTAGGCCAGAGTTATGAGCAAGACACAAATGAAGTGCCTCCTAAATATGAGGAGATTCCTGGTACTTCAAATGGAGCAGTCAATTCATAAGTCTTCCAAATTTTTATTACAGCTATACATGCTGGTGTTGATACAAGCATGCAGTCATCAGATGTAAGTGGAAATGTTTACCGTGAATCTACACAGCTCTGCATAAAAATTTTAGGTTTTTTCCTCTATCTGATTTCCCTAAGTCATTAAAGAAACATAAATCTTTTAGAAACATAAACAGAAATAGCATTAGAGATAGTAAGACACAACATACTACGTAAAAGTAAAGCAAGCAAAATGTCTTCTTTATTACGGTGTTTTGTGTTCAGGGAAGGAATGTAAACATGCAGATGTACCTGGCTTAGCCATCAGTACTGACTTCCTGCAATGACTGACCCTAGTGTCAGATTTCAGTTAGTTTCAGAATATGTTTTCATCTTTTTCAAACACATGAACACCATGGAAAATCTATACAATAGATTGTGATTTTTAATTGAAATTGTTGTTAGGTGCTGTTGAATTGGTATCCGACTCATAGGAACCCTTCATACAACAGGTGAAACCCTGTTGTAAGTGCTTCTCTGCTGTTCATAGGGTTTTCAATGGTGGACTGATTTTTGGGAGCAGTTGGCCAGGTCCTTCTCCCAAATTGAAATTAAGGAGACTTACATATAAGGGAAAATATACAAAAGCCTCTTTTGAGTATGATCACCAGTTGCATATGGTTTGAGATGGGAAGCTGATACTTTCTGTTTTGAGATATCTAGTGCAATCCAAGAAATTTCTCCCTGTTTCATGAAGTTCAGTGTTTCTATCCAAACTCTGATGATGGTTAAAAGTAGAGTCATCATGGACTCTGTAAACACAAATATTTATTTGAAGGAAATTTTAAGAAATCTTGAATTGTTATTTAATCAAACTTGTATAGCAGACTTAAAACATTAGCACTATATTTCTTGTCTTAGAGTTTTGGAAGTGAGAATTTGGATGTAGGTCTCACTGGGCTAAACATAAGGCTTTTGCCAAACTACCTTACTTCTAGAGCTTTGCAGGTGAATTCATTTCCATGACTTTCCCAGCTTCTATAAGCTACTTGCATTTTCTTGAATATGGGCACTCCCTTCATCTTCAAAGTCACTCATGGTCAACTGAGTCTTGTTCATATGATATCACTCCCAATCTAACTCTGTGTCCCTCTCTCATGTTTAAAGAACCACTGTGATTACATCAGGCCAATTTGGATCGTCCAGGACAATCTCCTTATTTCAATGTTATCAGATTAGCAAACTTCATTCCATCTGCAAAATTAATTCTCCCTTACCATATAATATCCTGCAGCTTTAGCCTGTGGCATCTGATCCCTTCAGATCTCAGAAGCTAAGCAGTGTTGGGCCTGGTTAGTACTTGGATGGGAGACTGCCTGGGAACACCAAGTGCTGTAGGCTTGGGAGAGGACCTAGCAAACCACTCCCAAAAATCAATCCGCCATTGAAAACCCTATGAATAGCAGAGAAGCACTGACAATATTGTTTCCCCTGTTGTACACAGAGTCGCTATGAGTGGGATACCAACTGCACCTAACAACAACAATTACCATATAATGACACATTGATTTTTTTTGGAGATAAAAACACAGGTATATTTGAGGTTCTATATTATTTTTCCCACCATAGTTGTAAAGTCAACAACTCTCCAGAATGTGTTTCTCCTTATTTATTCTATTTTTACTCATAATATGATCAGCATGAAAACCTAACTGAATGTTTTGGCTGCACATACTGAACACTCTACTTGCCTTGGTAGAAATTAGCCTGATTCCTTTCCTTGCATGTCTTTAGGTAAACATCTTGCAAAAATATAATCATAACCTAGTGAGGTAGTACCTATAATTATTACTCATCTTACCTCACTTTGATATATTTTAGTGCACACAGGTAAGGCAGAATAAGGATGGGAACATTTTATACAGAAAAACAAGTTCAAAATAGATTCAAACACTGCTAGACACAAGTGACTGAACTGTAGAACGATCTGGCTTGACACATATGCCACCATATATAAAAGACAGCTGGCATGTGCAGTTTAGCTGAAAATGTCCAGAGTGCCAACTGAAAGAAACTGAATGTTTCTGTGAAACTCATTGCATTAAGTTCAGAAGTCAAGACCAAAAGAATCAAGAAATTCAACAGGACTGACAGTCAGTTACAATAAGGATTTTTGTTTGCTCCTAGAAGGGTTTATAGATCACAGGTTTGTGGATCAAAGCCTGGCACTTGGCTGAGGAAAATTCAGGGGGATGTTGCAAGTTCCAAATAACTGCATAACTGACAGGCAACTAATGTACAGAACATAGTAGAAGAATTTTAGTTGCTAGAAATGAGAATAAAATTAAGGAAATTAGAAAATGTAAAAACCCAAATATTAAGTTAAGGGCCTAGGCCAGACAATTCTACCACACACACTGAATGCTGCATCCTGAGTCCTGGGTAAAACTTAATTAACTTTCTCTTCATTTAGTCAAATCTACTTGAGAGACAGAAGTTAAAGTTTAGCTAATTCATGCAGCATAAGAGGATTGTTGAATGTATGTGTGTATGTATACATATATATACATATATATCCTGTATATATTTTATATATATATAAAATTTTATATAATATATATATATCTTTTATATATAAAAATAAAGTGTCTTCTGTGAATGAAAAGCAATAAATACCTTAAGCAATTATTTTATGTTTAGCATGACATGTTACATGTTATTATTTGATGTGTTTACTTTTCACTTAATTCTCTCTTAAAATGCTTGGGGCAATGTTTCTTCATATGAAAGAGATGCTTTTACTCTTTTCCTCAGATTATCCACTTGGGAAATTTTACGTCCTCTGAAACATTTCTTGTTTGTTCGTGTATTGTCATATTTTGTGGTTTATAAATATGTTAAAGTTAATATAATTAAAGGTTTCTAAAGACAATTGGAGCCCTGTAAATATAAAAGCTCCAGGTTAGAAAGTAGAGGCTTTGGTAAACATTTGAAGGCAGTATTTGAGGGTAAAAAGAAATTTCAGCATATTTATTCATAATAATTGGGTTACCTCTTCAACTACTCTGCATGTTTTTGCTTTTTAGTTATTTTACATTAAAAAATTACTCTTGATATTAGAACTAGGGGTAGTTGCTCTAATTTGTGAGCAATTTACTCTTGCTTGTACATATACAACTTTTTATATTTCTCTACCAATTTACCTTTACTTTTCTTAAGCAATTAAAATTATACTTGTTCCAATGAACTTATCATCTGTAATAATACAGTGGGATACAAATCAATATTCTAAATAATACTAATATATGTCCAACCATTTAAATATTTCTTCTTTGCATAAGTCTCTGTAATGTTCTGGATTTTTTTACCATTCTGACCCCAAGATAGATAGATAGACAGACAGATAGATAACTGGTAGATAGATGGATAGATGACAGATAAATGATAGAGTCATTCATTCATTCATTCATTCATTATAAAAATGTACCAAAAACCTCTTAAGTGCATGTGGATGACCCAATCCCCACTCTTCAGGAACTTACAAGCTAAACAATATTGGAGAAAATAAAGACATGAAATGAATATATATATATAAATAAACCAAATAAATAAATAGATTTCAAACATTTCTTAAGCTTTTTTTTTTTTTTTTTTTTTTGGCTTATCAAGCATATCCTTTTGCTTTAAAGTATTTGATCCTCTCATCTCCCAATGTATCCTTATTATACTTTTTAAGGTGAGAAAATGATATTAGCTTGTAAATAGCAAAGTTCAGATTGTCCTCTAACTATAATGTTTATGTTCTTTTCTCAGTACCACTCAATTAGCTATCTATAAGGAAAAAGTACTTTAGGAGGTCCAGAGAAATAAACTTATTTATTTACTAATGCAGCTATAAAACTTTCAACAAAGATACATGTCTTGACCTAGGTTTTAAAAGGCACATGTCATCTAGGTGCTGTGAATGAGAAATATAGGCATTAAAGGTACAGAAGAAACTATACAAATACATGAGGTAGAAGTTAGCCCAGAATCTTACTGCAACCGTGAAAAGCAAATGAAAAAACCTGATTGAATCCTTCTACTCCACAGTTTGTTCATCACAAATTCAATGCTAAACCTTTCCCCAATCACCCTATCAGGTCAGAAATTACTTCCAGAACAAACAAATTACTTCTGCCTTGCATATAGTTTCAGAACCAAAGGCCAGAGTGGTTTGCTTTCTCTCATTTGTGAACAATACTGTGTCCTGAGCTAGATACATAGGCTCCACAGTTTATACAGGAATAGATTAGATTTTAAATTACATAGTGTTGTTTATGTCACAGTCCAGCAGGCTCATTCCTGAAAAGATAAAGTTAGTCATGGATAGAGCAGTTGCCCTAGAAACACAAATGTCTGATGAGCATACAAAGGTAAATAAGTGAAATATATACTGTTCAAATGAAGACTGAGCTGAGATAAGGCAGCTGACCAGGAGGACATAAAAGACTTCTCAAAACAGGATCTTTAATAGTGAGCTTTACAAATGGCCATCTTTTGTTGTATGTTCTAGCTTTTCATTTCATTTGCCTCAAGGATGGCCAACAGGCAAAATGCCTGTTTTCACATATGCCACTCAAGTGTGAAAGTAACCTTTTGCTTTAATGATTTATTCAAGAACTAACTTGGTATTTTAATTGCCTAATGCTGCCTTAAAATGACAGCTTCTCAAAGACTAATACTTTTGAAATATAACTCTATGTTAATTTCTTCCATTTTAACATAGGTTAATATGAAATATGTTTCACATCCCAGTCAGTGTAAAAATTAGAGTGGTTGTTGCAGCTAGCTACATCATGATAGAGCTGTGAATATCTGTAATGTGGAGAAAATATTGTCCTAAACTCAAAGCAAATGTGGGTGCCCAGTAAAATTTATATAGAGACACATCTTCTCACAATATTTCTGGCACCTCTAATTATTCTAACACGGATGTAGATACTTTTTTAAAATTTTATGTCTTCTTTCAGATACAAACAAGTGTTTCTGTTTAGATATTAAATAAAATCAGACATTATGATAAGAGAACAAAAATGTAGACATTTAGGCATTGTAGTAATATGCTTTTGAAGTTAGTAATATGTATACATTCTTTACACATCGGGAAAGATGAGGGGAATGTAAAAACTGTCCTCAGTAGAAGGAAGATGCTGTTTCAGCTAAACTCATATGATTAAAGTTCTAAAAATTAAATTTATTTCCTAAACTTATATAGAGAAAGATCATAAGCCAGGTATGGTGGTGCACACCTGTTATCCCAGCAATTCAGGAGGCAGAGGCAGGAGGATAGGAAGTTCAAGACCAGAAGCAGACTGCATAATTTAGCAAACCTCTGTCTCAAAAAGTAAAAAAAAAAAAAAAAAAACAAGTCTAGGGGTGCAGGTCAGTGGTATAGCACTTCTAAAGCGTGCAAGCACAAGGCCTTTGGTTCAACCGATAGTACCACAAAAAAAGAGAAAAACATCATAATTTTACATATTTATGGGGTGCTCATATAATGTTTTGATACATATATACACTGTACAATGTTTAAATCTGGGGTACAGATCTCATTTATAATATTATTTTCTAATACTTGTAGAAATAATGTGCTATTTTTCCTTCATTAACAGTTTTTGAGATTACCATCCTTTTATCCTTGTATACAAATGTATTAATATTTACCATGATAAAAGAAAATCCTTAAAACTATTTTATTGTAATTGATTAGAAATGATGACTTGTCCTAAGCATATGGGTCAGTGGCAGAAAAATTGCCTAGCATTTCTAAGGTCTTGATTTCCTTCCCCAGCATCACAATAAAATTAAAAAATGACAATTAAAAATGATTTTGGACATACAGATTTCTTTCTAATAGTGATTTTCAGTTCCATGCATTTGTTTTTCAGTTTCTAATTTTTATATAATTATATATACAATAATTTATTAGAGTCTTCACCAGATGCAGTTAAAATAGATGGAGCAAATTGGATTTAGGCCAATTTGGGAGGATGGATTCTTACAATTTTAAAGGTAAAGGAGAGGAGATTTGGGTCTAATTTATAACATTATCATTATGATAAATACGGAGAACTTCATGCATTTAACATTAAAGCACTTGTTAAAAGAGAAAGAAAACACTTCAGTTTTACACTGGATAAGCTTTAGTTGCTTTTTGGATATTAGAATGGAGCTTATCTATTAAGCAGTCTGAATATCACAAAGAAAGTTGTTGCTGTTAGGTGCCATTGAGTTGGTGTCCAAATCATAAAGACCCTATATACAACAGGTAAAACACTATTGTCAGTGCTTCTCTGCTATTCATGGAGTTTTTCAATGACAGACTTTTTTGAGGGGAGTAGGCTGCCAGGTCCTTCTCCCAAGCCTACAGTGCCTGGTATTCCCAGGAGGTCTCCCAGTGGTACAGCTGTAGGCAACAAAGAAAGTTCCTATGATTATAATAAAGCCATGGGAGTTATTAGTACAGAGCTAATAAATAAATACAATAAATAAATAAGCAAATAAGAAAACAGCTAAAAACAAGAGAAAAAGAGCATATAAAACAAGGTAGAAGAATTTTTCTAAAGATGGCCATGAGAAATGAAATGTTTTTTTTTTTTCCCTAAAATCTTTGGGTTTTATTACTAGGTGTTATTAACTTAGTGTTAGCATTCTGTCATTGTGACAAAATACCTAAGAGTATCAACTTAAAGTTGTTATTGCTGTTGTTGTTGTTGGGTACCATCGAGTCAGATCCAGCTCATTGCGATCGTTAAGTAAAACACTCCCTGATTCTGTGCCAAGCACATGATCTATTTTATGTTTAAGTCAATTATTGCAGCCACTCTGTCAATACATCCAGTTGAGTGTCTTGCTGTTTTTTCATTGACTTATTATTCTCCCCAACATGATGTTCTTCTCCAGGGATTGATCCCTCCTGGCTACATGTCCAAAATATAAGACACAGTCTAGCTATCCTTGCTTACAAGGAGCATTTTGGTTGCATTTCTCGTAGGACACATTTGTTAATTCTTTTAGCAGTCTGTGGTATATTCAATATTTGTCTCCAGAGCCACAATTAAAAAGCATCAATTCTTCCCCTCTCTCCCTTATTCAGTCTGGCTTTCACAACTATGTGATGCGACTGAAAACATCACGGCATGAGTCAGGTGCGCCTTCATTTCCAATGTGACATCTTCATCCTTCAATACTTTAAAGAAGTCTTTTGCAATAACTTTTCACAATGCAAAGATCTATTGATCTGTTGACTACTGCTTCTGTGGATGTTGATTGTAGAACAAAGTAAAGCAAAATCATGGACAACTTCAAACTTTTTTCTATCATGAAATTGGTTATTGAACCAGTTGTAAGAATTTTTGTTTTGTTGATGTTTAGGCACAATTTGTATTGAAGACTATGTTCTTTGATATTCATCAGTAATTGTTTCAAATTCTCTTCACTTTCAGCAAGGAGATTTGTGTCATCTGCATAACGGGTTGTTAATGAGTCTTCCTCCAACTCATATGCCATGTTCTTATTAATAAAGTTCAGTTATTTGGATTATTTGCTCAGCATAGAGGTTGAAGAAGTACAGTAAAAGGATCCAGCCCTGAAACACACCTTTCTTGACTTTAAACCAAGCAGTATTTCCTCTTTCTGTTCAAAAGATTTCTTCCTAGTCCATGTCCAGATTGCTCATGAGTACAATTAAGTGCTCTGGTATTCCCATTCTTTGCTTTTCTCATGAATGATGTCTTTGATGTCATGCCACAAGTTGTCAGATCTTCTATCAGTAGTATCTAATGCATCAAACCTGTTCTTAAGGTGGTCTTTGAATTTAGGTGGGATATAATCAAGGCAGTACCTTGGCTCTCACACAAATTCCAATTTTCTTCAGTTTCAGCATGAATCTACATATGAACAGTTGATGGTCTGATCCAATATCAGCAACTGGTCTTGTTCTGACATTTCATATTGTCTTTCCATCATCTCTTTCCATAAATATAGCCAATTTTGTTCCTGTATGTTCCATCTTGTGAATTCCATGTGTGCAGTTGCTGTTATTTAAGAGAAAAAAATGTATTTGCAACCAAACATTCACTGCTGTAAGAAAATTCCAAAATTTTCCACCTTCATTTCTGTCATCAAGGCCAAATGTTCTAACTACTGAGCCACCTTCTTTGTTCCCATCTTTGCATTACAGTGTAATTATCAAGATGTTATTGTGGCATGTTTGATCTATTTCAGATTGAAGAATCTGGTAAAAATCTTCCCTTTCTTCATTTGTATCTTCAGTGATGGGAACGTAAATTTGAATACTAGTCACATTAACTAGCCTTCTCATCAGCATGTGAACATTATTCTACCACTGATAGCATTGTACTTAGGATATATCTTGAGATGTCTTTTTGATGATGAATGTAACCCTATTTTTCTTTAATCTGTCATTCCTGGCACAGGAGATGATAGGATTATCTTATTCAAAATGGACCACGCCAGTCCATTTTAGCTCACTGATGTCTAGAATGTTGATGTTTATACACTGCTTTTCTGTTTTAACAATTTATAATTTTCCTAGAGGAGAAGGACCAGTGAACCTACTCCCCCAAAACAATCTGTCATTGAAAATCCTATGAATAGCAGAGAAGCACGACCATAGTGTTTTGTCTGTTGTACATAGGGTCGCTATGAGTCGGACACTGACTTGATGACACCTAACAACAATTTTTCTAGATTCATACTACATACATTACATGATCCAATTATTAATGCATGTTTACAGTTGTTCCTCCACATTTTGAGTTGTACCACATCAGCATATATAGGTTCCTGGGGCTTTGCTCCATTCCAGTCATGAAGGTAGACTATACTTTGAGGAGGCAATACTTTCCCAGTCATCTTTTGAGTAACTTCCAACCTGGAAGGGCTCATTTCCCATTTCTATATCTGACAGTGCTTCCCTGCTATTCATAGGGTTTTCATTGGTTAATAGTTTCAGGAGTGGGTGGCCAAGTCCTGCTCCCCAGTCTGCCTTAGTCTGGAAACTCAGCTGAAGTCTGTCCATCATGAGTGATTCTGCTGGCCTCTCAGATACCAATAGCATAGCTTTCAACATCACAGCAACATGCAAGCCTCCACAGTTTGATAAAATGACAAAGGCATGGGGTTCAATTTAAAGTAGGACAGGTTTATTCTGGCTAATGTTTTCTGAGGTTTCAGTGCAAGGTCTCTTGGCTCCATTGCTTCTAGGACTGTGGTGAGGCAGAACATAATAGGAGGGAGCATGGGGTGGAGGGAAGTGCCCTCTAACATGATGGACATGAAAGGAAATGGGGGGGGTGGGACAAGAAATAGAAATAGACCCCAAGAGCATGGCCCCAAGTACCTATTCCCTTCAACTGGGTCCTACCTCCTAAGTTTCCATTACCTCTCAATAGCCCATCAAATTATGCTTTCATGGGTGAATTAATCCATTAATCTGGTCAGAGCTTTTATCATCCAATTATTTCTCAAAAGCTCACTGGCTGGCAATCAAGCTCTTAATGCACAAAGGTAGATCTTGTTCCCCGCCATTTCCCTACTCTCTCTCTCTCTCTTTGCTCTCTGGCTGACATGAGGTGAGCAGCTTTCTTCAGTTATGCCATTCCACTATGATGTTCTGCCCAGAAACAATAGAGTGAGCTGACCATGGAATAAAACCTCTGAAACCATGAGCCAAAACAAACCTTTCCTCTTTTAAATTGGTTTCTCAGCTATTTTTTCACTGTGAGAGAAAGCTGGCTAAGGCAGGATCTAGACGAAGGAATATTTATAGGTGGGTACCATGTTCTTTAGTTTTAGCCTGATGATCTTTATTTCAATTGATGACATGTAATATAAAAAAGAAATAATAGAAAATTTTATCATGAGATAACATAGTTTGAATAAATTGCCAAAATAAGTTGGAAAACAATTTGTTTTGCTGTTTGTTTGTTTGTTTTGGTGGTACTGTGTATCCAATCCAGGGCCTCAGATATGCTAAACACTTTCTACTACTGTGCCATACCTAAAACTGGAAAATAATTTAATCAAAAGAGATGCAGCAAGGATCCAGACAATGTTGGAAAGGACACATTTCATGCCTATAAAGCCTCACAGATTCCTTTTTCCTCCAATCACATTTATGTTGGGATGTTATGGAGGAAAAATATGTGGGTAGGCGCATGAATCCAAAAAAAGGATTTTTTTTTTTTTTTTGTGGCACACTAACTATGGTTATAATACTGTGAGGGATATGAGGCGTACAAATTTAATTAGTTTATTTGTCAGTCTATGTAATTTATATTTGATGGAGAAGGAAATAACAATTAAGAAAAATTTAGTTGTGTTTAAATTGCTCATGTACCACTTAGATCATTGTGTGTTGCTGAGGGAGAGAACATGTGTGGGAAAACTCCTTTCAAAGACTGGAATATTATAGAAAAAAAATGGAAATGTGGTCCTCAGAGGGAATTGATTTTTTAGTCCAGTCTTATACCATAGTTTAGACTGATGAAGCAATAGATGCTTTTTAAAAAGCAGAAGGTGATATAAAGTAATAGTTAAGAAATTAGCATGTCCCACATCACCTGTTAATTAGGATATTCTCTCATTTACCATCTATATTTTAAGAAATGTTGGGTAGGATATTCATAAATTCTTCCTAAGTGCCAAAAATCAAAATATAATATGCAATAATATTGAAATGAAATTTGCATGTCCACATAATATGCATTCATAAATCATCGTCAAATAGATGCAAAATAAGTGCAAAGAATTAATTTTACAGTAAAAAATAGGATAAAAATTTCAAGATAATAGTATAGAGGACTATTTTTATAAAAAGTGTAAAGAAAAAGGTTGATAAGTCTATACATAATACCAAAATTAAGAACTTTTTTAAATGAAAAAATCATAGAAATTAAAAGATAAATCACTTTTCTAGGTACAGTCTACAAAGAATTATTTGAGGCAAATAAAGTACTCCAACAGTGTTCAGAATTCTGAGTACTATGCTACACCTTAAAAAGACTATTTATTCCTCTTGAGATTGTTTTTAAGACGGCATTGGTATTGGAACTATTTTGAGTAGCATTACAGATAAAAGAATTGAGCTTTTCAAGGTTTGAATAAGAATAAAATCCACCTAGGGAACTTGTTGGAAATATGAGTTTCTAATCATAGGGATTGTGATTTACTTCTGAAGAATTTGCATTTTGATAGTCAAATGGTTGCCAAAAATAAAACATAATTGTAATAACCAAAATCATTTTAAAAATCATTGACTGTCAGGAAGACTTCTCTGTTAAATTTTCAATTTCATTAGCACAGCTTTCAGATATACAAAAATCAGTATATACTTATACTGATTAATATACGTATCCATGTATGTATATCAGAATATACCTCAGTACAGTATAAAAGTAATTTGCCTAACTTCCTCCCTTTGTAAAATGGAGTTTTAAAAAGACACAAAGACTTATTGTGATAATTCTTTAAAGCAGATTTAAACATTGAGCATTTAATAGATATGTTATCACTAAATGAAAAATTAAATTTGAGGACACTTTATGGAGGTCAACCCAGTGAAGCTCAGATTGCCATTAAGATCAACCATGTTGCATGGTGGTTTTTTTGTCCCCCTTTTTCCCTAGAAAGGGAAATAAGCCATTGTGCTATGGTAAGAAGCTCACCTGACCACCCTGCAAGCATAGATGAGGTTATGGATGTCCCTGGAAAGTTCTAAGTAAAACCAGACATGGACATTGCAATGGGATCAGATCTGTGCTCTCTTGTCCCAAGAATTTATACAGAATTTTATTTGCCAATCACATCTTATCATAAATGTTATCATCTCAGAGAGACTTTCCTGAGCTCTGGAGTAATATAACCAGCACTTTACATAATATATTCTCAAATTTAACAGTGCTGAAAGACAACACCTGATTCTTCCCTTCTACACTTAAGAACCTCCCAATTTCCAGCTTAGCAACAAAGTGAATAAACCCAGTCGCTAAAGCCCACACTCTGAACACATCCTCTAGTAACCTTTTCCTTTTACCCACACCTGTAACTGACAAGCGTTTCTATCAATTATGATCACTAAGTATGCCCTGAATATGTCTACCTCTGTTCCTCCCCTACCAATACTTGATCATTCTTTATATAGATTAATAAAAGCTTACTAATATGCCTCTGCTTCCCTTAGTATTTCTTTGTAACTCATTTTCCAGAAACAAGCCAATGTAATTTTTGATAATGTAGATAAGATTATACACACACACATATATTACATTATATATAATAAATATAAGGGGTTAGGGTTTAGTTCAGTTGTAAGAGTGTTCCTCTGTACTCTCTGCACCCTCTAAGGACCTGGGTTCGATCCCCAGCACCACAGAAGTGGGAGAAAGACCTGTTAGCTAACTCCTGAATCAATCTTGTGACAATCAGCCATCAAAAACCTATGAATAGCAGAGAAGCACTGATATAGTGCTGGGCGTGACACAGTGACAAGAAGTGTTTTGTTCTATTGTACATAGGTTCCCTGTGAGTCAGAAGGGTCACTATGAGTCTGACCTGACTTGATGGCACATAACACAATGTGATAATAGAATATATAATATTAATATTTGACATAATTTCATAATTATATGAATTATATTGTATATTATAATATACAATAACAATTGTGTATATAATGTATAAGATATATGTTATTACATATAGCATATAATATATATCATAGATATTATACTTTTATCTAGAGGGCAACTAAGTGTCAATAAAGGCCTTGATTTTTATAGATCAGGGGAAATAGTAAATAACATGTAATATATAACATATAATCTATTAGTAGTAGTATATTAGGATGTTGTTAGGTGTCATCAAGTCAGATTCAACTCAGTGACAATATGTACAATGAATGAAAGACTCCCTGACATTGTGCCATACCCAGAGCTATTGTCAGTCCTGCTCTGCTATTCATAGAGTTTTCAATGGAGGATTGTTTTGGGAGTGGATTGCTAGGACCTTCTTGCTAGTCTGCAGCATCTGGTATTCCCAGGATATCTCCCATCGAAAGACTAACAAGGCTGAACCTGCTTAGCTTCCAAGATCAGGCAGGATTGAATACTAGAGTGCTATGACCTCAGACTTAGTATAATATAATATAATAATTTATTATATCATAAATTATATACTATAGTATATACATTATTTCATATACATCATATTATATTATATTATACTATATTATGATAAACTAATACATGCCATACCACTGTGGTGTCCAATCCTGTCAGATCTCAGAAGCTAAGCAGGGTCGGGCCTTTTTAGTATTTGGATATGAGACTGCCTGGGAACACAGGGTGGTGTAGGCTTGGGAGAAGGACCTGGCAACCCATTCCCAAAAAACAACCAGCCATTGAAAACCCTATGAATACCAGAAAAGCACTAAGAATATTATTTCACCTGTTGTATGTAGGGTCACTATGAGTCAGACATCAAGTTGAAGGCACCTAACAATGGCAGCAACAGTATAATATAAAATAAATAAAAGTAATATATAATAATAAATATATGTATGACCCAGTGGTTTTTTATTGTCCTCAAAATAAATCCAAATCTCTACATTGACTAATACTTCTTCGCACAGCTGTGCACAATCCTTTTTGGTTCTCTGTCCATAACCTACACCTTTTCCTTATATGTGCCCAATATTTTTCAGTAAACCAACCCTCTTTGTATTTTTGAATCCATCTTGCTGCAGTGCACATCTCCAGGAGGTACCAGTCACCTGGGTTAGACTATACCTTCAGGCATTCTTGTCAGATGTTCTTCATCTTCCTGAAAGTGTGTTTCATTAAAGCAGACTTCTACCTATCAATGAATCTTATCTTAAATGTTATAGTCCCAGAGAGATTTTCTATGTTCATCTAAATATAAATACCTATATGATGATTATCACATATATTAATTATATTTTAATTCCATCTATATAATATTTGACTATATATTTTGTATGAGTGTGTTATTTATATGCTTTTTATCTGTGTCTCTTAAATAGAACTCAAGGTACATTTAAAAAAATAAAATGGTTTGGATTTTTCATATATATCTTAAGCACCCCAGACAGGAGCTGGTAATATAACAAGGCTTAATATTTGTCAATAAATGAATTAGGATTAAAATTTTCATAGGCACTGAGGAGAGCTTTCACAGTTATAATATTATATGATAACTTTACCAAAAAGAGAGTTTTATCTAGATGGCAACTAAATAGCAATAGGGTTTTTGATTTTTATAGAAAAGGAAGAAAAAATAATAACTAACATAGTTTTTCATATTCAATTTGCAGAAAGAAGACAAAAATTTTACTAAGTCCGAAGTCCTTTTATTTTACCTAAATATAGGGACCCCTAGGTATTTGTCAACATGTCATGCTGTGGGGGCTTGCATATTGCTGAGATACTGAAAACTATGCCACTGGGATTTCCAGATACCAGCAGAGCCATCCATGGAAAACAGGTTTCAGTGGAGCTTCCAAACTAAGACAGACCAGAAAGAAGGACCTGATAGACCACTCCAAAAACAATTAGCTATCAAAAATCCTGTGAATAGCAGAAAAGCACTGTTAATATGTTGTTGTTGTTGTTGTTATTGTTGTTGTTGTTGTTGTTGTTGTTGTTGTTAGGTGCTATGAAATCAGATCTGACTCACAGCTACCCTCATGGGATTTTCAATGGTTGTTTCAAGATTGCTTGGGGAGCACATTGCCAGGTCCCTCTTCCATTTTTGTGGTGCTGGCAATCAAACCTGGGTCCTCAGAGAGGGTGGAGCAGCGCTCTACCCAATGAGCTAACCTCTTGTAAGTAGTGTCTGGAAATAAGCACCCTGAGGTTGGAAGGCATTCAAAAGATGACTGAGGAAGAGTTGCCTCTTCAAAGTAGATTTGACCCGAATGATGGGAATGGAGTAAAGCCCATGAGACATCTATTTGCTGATGTGGCTTGATTCAAAATAAGAAGAAACACAGTGTCTTCAAAAATAGGCTCAAATAAATACCATACATACATACACACACATTTATATATAAAAGGTTGTGTGTATAGCACAGAGTGGGTTAGTTTTTCATTTTGCTGTACACAGGGTTACTATGAGTTGGACTCGACTCAATGGCACCCAACAACATCAAAATATAGAAAGGACATAATCTCCAAATGTGGGGCAGTCCTTTAGCACAATTAAGTGTTGTAATATAAATGTTAACCATGTAATCTTGCTTATTTTTACAAGAATTTTCTCCTGCACCTCAGAAAATGCTTATTTACAGAGCAATGGATATAGTTAGGGAAGCATGAGTTGAACGTGGAGAGTAGAATTTGTTAGTCTAAACTCAGATTTGTTAATTTCATGTGTCTTTCACAAAGGTATCAAGAGCAGTCGTGTCCAGTCTGACACAGGGAGCTAGAGGGTTTCTACAGCCTTATTAGAGTTTTTCTGCCTTTGACCTTTGTCTTTTTTATGTTAAACACCTGTGATTTATGAAATGTCCCATGTCTGCATTGACCTAATTCTACCCTGTACACACTGTTTCCCAACCCTTGTTTTGCATGACTTAACCACTAATACTAGCCGCTAATATCATTTTGGTCCTAGCCTAGATCCAGCACATGAAAGTAGAAATGCTTTTTGAAAAAGGTGACCGTGTGCTTAGCTCTTGAAGGTAATTGGAAAATAATCTGATTTGGAGAAAGAGGTAGGTAGATATTCAGCAGGCAGGCAGGAGGTAATGACATGTGCAAGACATAGAGGTGGAACTTAATGAGTCATATATAGAGAATGACACGGAGATTTACTTGTCAAGGGGAAACAAGGCCAGACAAATTTCTATTTTTATTTCTCCTGGTTTATATTTTCTATCCAGATTTTTTAAATGGAACACGGAAGAAATCATATATATGGAAGCAAAAATGGCCAAACAGCGTCTTACATATTTCAGACATGTAGTCAGGAGAGAACAATCCCTGGAGAAGGACATCATGTTTGGAAGAGTGACAGGTCAACACAAAAGAGGAAAACCACCAGATGGATTGACACAGTGTCTGCAACAATGGGCTTAAACATAAATAAGATTGTTTGCCTGGCACAGAATCAACAAGTGTTTCGATCTGCTGTACATAGGGTCGCTATGAGTCTGACTCGACTCGACGGCACCTAACAACAACAACATGTATATATACATATATATGTATATGTATGTATGTATACATACATATACATACAATATTTAAAATCAGTCATGTTGCATGAAAGTGTACCAGAGGAAATTAATGTAAAATTATTTTATCTTCATTCAAAGTTGACATAAACACATTTGTATAGAAAAGAAACATTATTTTCTGAAAGATTATTCCTGAAAACAAAAGATGTGGAAGTATGTATGTATACATATGTATGTATGTATGTATGTATGTATGTATGTATGTATGTATGTAAATATGCCTGCAGCCGTAGCCTTGTGGAATCCAATCCTGTCAGATCTCGGAAGCTAAGCAGGGCCGGGCCTGGTTAGTACTTGTATGGGAGATGGCCGGGAACACCAGGTGCTGCAGGCTTGGGAGAAGGACCTGGCAACCCCCTCCCAAAAATCAATCTGCCATTGAAAACCCTATGAACAGCAGAGAAGCACTGACAATAGTGTTTCCACTGTTGTACAGAGGGTCGCTATGAGTCGGATACTGACTCAACGGCACCTAACAACAACAATATGTAAATATATAATAAAATATAAGGGCATATATATATATATATATGTATATATATATATATATATATATATAC
>VMDO01007568.1:10900-54385 GCA_007922755.1 Pedetes capensis | reverse complement strand
ACTGCTTTATCCAACCTACATTTTGTACATTATTTGAATATAATAGCCATTGTTTTTTTCTGAGCTAGTTACAACAGGTTTCTTCATTCTTACTACAGTAAAAACAGATTTGAAAGGTTCACTTCTTCTTCTTGATAGAGTGTACCCACACATATGTAGAAGCATGAGTCTTGCACTCCAGGGCAAAGATAAAGCAAATGTATTTATTTATTATGGATATCACTTGGAATGTAATGTTAACTATTGAAGATGCAGGTGTTACTGTTTCCTTAGCCTTTTTAACCTTAGGGATATTTTTTCCTGGGTGTGTATCTGTATACAATTTGTACAATACCAGATAAGCTCAAAAGCAGCAAACTTCCACATCTTTTGTTTTCAGGAATAATCTTTCAGAAAATAATGTTTCTTTTCTATACAAATGTGTTTATGTCAACTTTGAATGAAGATAAAATAATTTTACATTAATTTCCTCTGGTACACTTTCATGCAACATGACTGATTTTAAATATTGTTAGGCCTGCCCTATAATACCTTCTTTTTCTCTTCTGTGCCATTTTAAAAGTTCAAGTTTCTTAAATGTGGGGCAGCATTTAACAAAAATTGACATTTCTTCTGGCTTCTTTGATAAAAAAAAAATCTCATAGGCTCGGGAAGGAACATTATCTTCAATCTATTTTCATCTATCCACTTACTTTCTTGGTGTAAAACACAAGAGTTTATCTCTCTTTCATGGTTGCATTGATCCTGTCTCATAAAAGGCTTTGCTGTATTCATACAAGTTAAATTTTACTTTTTAAATAGAAATACTGACACTAATTCTGTTTTTTGAATTACTTTCTTGTGATCCTGTGATTTGCTTTTACAAGGAAGATGTTTTCTTTCTAAAACTAATATCAAAACAATAGTGGCATCACAAATATATGGAAACATGATTACAGGAATAAAACATGAATAATGGTAAGTGGAATCAACATGGTAAAAGTCTTGTCTGATGTCATCTTCTGACTAATAGATAACTCGTGCATGCCCCATCTTTCTCACTGTTGCCTAATACTGTAAGTTTTACAGTCTCTAAGCTTTCTTAACATCACTCTATCCAGCACATCCTTTCAATTCCTTCCTGCTTTAGTGACTACAACCTCCACTTTGATCAATCTTATATATCTTGGCTTCTAACAACAAGCTATAATGAAGTTTGAGCACAAGTATAACAAGTGTCACATAGCTATGTGTTCTAAGTCACTGTCATTAAAACTGACATCATTAATATTACATTCCAATCTATCTCCCTTATATAACTAACTTGCTGCAATTTATATTTACTTTTTTTTTGTTTCTTTGTGTTTTGAGACAGTGTCTTTCTTACTATGTATCTGATACGGGCCTGGAATTTGGCCAAAGCCTCCCTAGGTTTAGGATTACAGGCCTGCACCACCAACCTCGCTACTACATTTACTTTTATATTAGTTTCCTTCTCATTTAAATAAAGCTCACAACCAACACAAGGAAAAGCCATGTCTTATTTTAAATGCCCAGATTCAACCCAATGGAATACTCTCACTTATCAGTCTTAAAAATTTCCTCACAATGGCCATAATTTACAATACTATTTGAAATTTCGATTACTCACTTCCACTCCTGGAATATTAACTCTGTGTGTGTGTGTGTGTGTGTGTGTGTGTGCGCGCGCATGGTATTAGAGGTAGAACCCAGGGCCTCGGGCTTGCATGCTGTATAAGTGCTGTAGCACTGAGCTGCACCCCCAGACCTTTAACTTTTTTGAGACAGGGTCTCACTAAATTATGCAGACTGCCTCTGGTCTCAAAGTTGCAATCCTCCTGCCTCAGCCTCTAGAGTGGCTGGGATTACAGGCGTGCACCACCATACCCGGCTACTAACTTTTTGATTCTTGTGTTTTTGCTTGCCAACTCTCTCTCCACATTGAGTTCAGATATTTTTGTAAGTGTTAAACTTATCTTGTCTGCCCTCTGATTAACATCCTTGAATATATATTGTCTTTGTCTAAGTTATTTTCAAACATTTTAAATGACTTTCATGTTTTACTTTTGAAATTCTTTTTGTATAAAATGCTAGATTTCTACATCTCTTCATGATTAATATCAGCTTTACTTTCCTGTCCCAGTTTAGGTGGAAAATCCTATAGGAACATATTCTGGCCTAAAGCCAGATTAAATAACGTTCAAGATGTTCCCATAAACTTATGTGTCCTATTTTATTATGAGGTTTATGAATCATTTTCCCACTACATTATTGTAATTTTTGATGCATATTTCCTTTTTTATTTGCCTTTATCTTAATGTCAAATCCTACTTTTATCCTGATAAATAGATTCTTCAGGTCTGCAACTTAAGGGACATTTTTTATAGAAGATTGGATAAGCAAATATTCTAGATGAGAGAATTTTCCAAGACAATAACCTCTCAGAATGTTTATTAATGCTTGTAATAGGCTAAAGACTGGGGTTTTCTGGACAGAAATATCTATTGGAAGAAAGAAAAAAATTAATGTAGAGTTTAGTATTCATGTGAGGCTTAGGGACAATTGGAAACCAGAGAGAATCAGTCTCTTAGTTTTTTTTTTTTTTCCTATTTGATATTAGTTAAGTTCTGATGTTCTATGGTAGACTAAGTAACTAGTATGAACTTTCATAAAAGAGACAGCAGCTTCTCCACATTGGATAGTGCCTAATGGGTAAAGAAGGGCCTGGTTAGAAAGGTATTTCCCACAAAATCAACACTTCTCTTTCCAATAATATATACGCCAGATTTTGAACTTTCTAGAACAGAAAGTTGGGCTTTTGATCACTGAAGGACAGTGCTAGATCTTCCACAATAGTTTTGAGTTAAGGTACAGAAACTCATTGTAATAGAAGTGTCATGGCTAAGAGCCATTGTGTAACTATGATGGACTGAGTGTTATTAAAATTCAACCTAGCTTAACTTCTCATTGCATTACCCATTAAGGCAAAGACAGACTAATGCTTAATGAAACATAAGAATATTAAGTTTTTATGCTATTTTCAACTTAAAGGCATAATTTAAAAGTAGTAAGGCATATGAAGAGCTGGAATTTAGCTCAGTTGGTAGAGCCCTGCTGTGTAGTCTCTGAGTTCCCCAGTTCGATTCCCAGCACCACAAAAATCAGGAGAAGGATGTGGCAACCCACTCCCGAGGCAATCCCGAAACAATCAGCCATTGAAAACCCTATGAGGGTTGCTATGAGTCGGACACAACTGGATGGCACCTAACAACAACAACAACAACAACAAGGCATATGAAGGGACAAAAATGGCTAGTATCCAAACATGAAACTGTAAAATATATAGAGAGCCTGCAGATGGTCTATTTATTAGAATTAGGAAACAAGATCACTAAAAACATTGTGATTAACTTAAGTAAGTAAATGGATAAAAAATGGAGTGTAGCAGACATCAGAACAAATACTCTCAAGTGGAAATGAAATAGGCATGCCAGAACTGAAAAAGAAATTGTAAAATTAACAATTCAGGGAATTTTCTTTATAGTAAATATAGATTTAGTGAAACATATACATACACCTACAAGGGAGGCCAGTTAATATGATTATTATTTAAATTTCCATACCCACTACTGAGGCCATAAATGAAAATAGGGAAGATGTTTACAAGCTCCGGTAATATGAAATAGATGAAATATGCAATCTGAATGTACTGATTATCACTGGTGACTGAACTGCGAAAGCTGGAAACAAAGAAGATGGCTCAGTACTTGGAAAATATGGCATTAGTGACAGAAACAATGCTGGAGATTGCACAATAGAATTTTGTCAGGCCAATGACCTTTGCATTCAAAATACATCTTTTTACTAACATAAATGGCAACTATACACATAGAATTCACCAGATGGAACATACAAGAACTAAATTGAGTACAGTTGTGGACAGAGATGATGGAATGGCTCAATATCAAATGTTGGAACAGGACCAGGTATTGATTGTGGATCAGATTATCAAGTGATCATATGTAGGCTCAAACTAAAACTGAAGAAAATTAGAACAGATATCTGAGAGACAAGGTAGGAACTTGATTACATCCCACCTGAGTTCAGAGACCACCTCAAGAAAAAGTGTAATGCATTAGACATGAATGATTAAAGACCAGACAAGTTGTGCCATGACATCAAAGACATCATTAATGGGGAAAACAAAAGGTTATTTAAAACACATTTAAAAGAGAAAAGACCTTATTCATGTCAAAAGAGATTGCAAAAGGAAGATATGATGAAGTTAAGAAACTGAATAGGAGATTTCAAAGGGCAGCTCAATAAGAAAAAATCAAATATTATAATGACATGTACAAAGAGATGTAGATAGAAAATCAAAGGGAAGAACATGCTCTGTTTTTCTCAAGCTTAAGGAATTGAAGAAAATTCAAACTTTGAGTGGCAATAGTGACGGATTCTACTAAGAAAATATTAATTGATGCAGGAAACATCAAAAGAAGGTGGAAGGAATACACAGAGTCATTACACCAAAATTAATTGGTAGATGACCAACCATTTCAAGAGGTAGAATATAATCAATCAAGAATCAATTGTACTGAAGGAAGAAGGGGAAGCAGGCATGAAGTAATTGGCAAAAGATAAGGCTCCAGGAATTGATGGAATACCAATAGCAATGTTTCAAGGAGCAGGTGCAGCACTGGAGGTTCTAATTTGTACTTGACAAGAGATTTGGAAAGCAACTACTTGGCCAACTTCCTGGAAGAGATCCATATTTGTGCCTTCTTCCAACAAAGGGGATCCAACAGAATGTGGAAACCATCAAACAATTTCAACAATATCACATGCAAGCAAAATTTCACTAAAGATCATTCAAAAGTGACTGAAAGAGTATATAGGCAGGGAACTACCAGAAAATCAAGCCAGATTCAGAAGAGGGTGGTGAACCAGGGACATCATTGCTGATGTCAAATAAATATTGACTATACCAAGACATTTGACTGTATTTATCTTAACAAGTTATGTATAACATTTGGAAGAATGGGAATATCAGAACACTTAATTGTACTTATGAGGAATCTGTACATGGACCAGGAGACAGTTGTTGGAACAAAACAAGGAAACACTCCTTGATTTAAAGTCAAGAAAGTTGTGCATCAGGGCTGTAACCTTTCACCATATTCCTTCAATCTCTATGCTGAGCAAATAATCCAACATGTTGGACTATATGAAGAATAATGTCTTCCTCCAATCCAGACACCACGTTAACAACCTGCATTATGCAGTTGACATATATTTGCTTGCTAAAAGTGAAGAAGATTTGGAACATTTACTGATGACAAAGAACACAGCTGTCAGTATGGATTGTAACTCGACATTAACAAAACAAAAATTCTTACAACTGGGTCAGTAAGCAATTTCATGATAAATGGAGAAAATATTGAGGTTGTCCAAGATTTTACTTTATGTGATTCTACAATCAACAACCATGAAAGCAGCAGTCAAGATGTCAAAGACATATTGCATTGTGAAAAGCTGTTACAAAAAACTTCTTTAAAGCATTGAAAAGTAAAGATACCACATTAAAGATGAAGGTACACCCAACTCTTGTCGTGGTATTTTCAGTCTCATCATATGGTTGTGAAACCTGGACAATAAATAAGGAAGACAAGAGAAGAATAGATGCTTTTGAATTATGGTGCTGGAGATGAATATTGAATGGACTGCCAAAAGAACCAACAGATCTGTCCTAGAAGAAGTGTAAGCAGCATGCTCCTTGGAAGCAAGGATGGCTATACTTCATGACATATTTAGGACAGGTAGTTAGCAGGGACCCCGTGTAGGAGTACATCATGTTTGCAAGAATGGTTGGTCAATGGAAAAAAGACCCTCAACTAGATGGATTGACACAATGTCTATAACGATGGACTTAAGCATAAAAAAGTCATGAATTTGCCTCAGAATCAGGGAATGTTTCATTCCCTTGCACATAGGGTTACTATGAGTCAGACTCAGTTTGATGTCATCTAAAAACAGCAAAATGATGATCAATAAAATCAAATAAACAAAATATAGAAAAGATTTTAATAAATGAAAAGGAATAAGCTATAAGAGGAATGTGGATTATACCCAAACTATGTTTTATTGGAATCCCAAAAGGACAGAAAAAAGATAAGGTGGTAGGAAAAATATTTGAGGAGATAACAGATGAGAATTTTCAGAACTGATAACATATATTAACACTGGCATTCAAGAATTAGCAAACTCTAAACCCAAAATAGGCACAGGTAGGTGAACTATTCCTCCTCAGAAATGCTTGTGGTCAGAAGTGGTTCAGATTTCAGAGCTTTTTGGACTTTGTAATATTTGCATAGGTTTTACCAGCTGAGCACCCCATCCTGAAAACATGAAGATCAAAATACATGAAATTCATACATTCTGAGCATTATGTCTTTGCACAGAAAGCCTTGAAATTTGGTTTATTTCGAATTTTAGATTTTTAGAATAGACACGTTCAACTCTTAATAAGAAACTTGTGTGACAATCATATGAAAATTTTTAAGTAGTTTAAAAAGAAAGACAAATTACTTTCAAAAGGCCAACTATGTGATAGATAGCTAATTGCTAAACAGAAACATTGGAAATCAGAATGCAATGGAAGACATCTTTATAGTGATAACAGAAAGTAATCACAAATCTTCTGGGTTTTTTTTTGAGATAAGGTCTCACAATGTAGCTCTAGCTGGCATCAAATTCACTTTGTAGTCACACTAGTCTCAAACCATCTTCCTGCTTTAACTTCCAGAGTACAGAGAATACAAATATGTGCCCTATACCTGGTTGTCAAATATTTACTTAGTGAAAACATAGTTCAAAAGTGAAAAAGAATTAATGACACTTCAAAATAAACAATGACTTATGAAATTTGTAACCAGAAAGTATACACTTAAAGAAAAAGGTAAATGCAGTTCCTCTGGCAGAAGGAATGTATTCCAGATAGAAAAATGACTATTCAGGAATAAATGAAGAAATACTGGCTTGGAAACAACTACAATGTTTTAAAGAATTCTAATTACACACTGCAAGATTATGTGTGCAAAAAGAACCAAAAACATGATTGAAGAGAAACCAGTTTTAAATGATCTAAGATTCCACAATTGTCTGAGAATTGTTAGAACTCAAAATTAGATGATAATAAAAATGTAATGAATATTAAAATGTATGCAACTAGTGTGCAACTGACAAATCCATATAAAGATAGTAGTGAATAATATTATATATACATTTATATATATATATATATATATATATATATGATGGGATAAGTAATAAAGACTTATTTTAGAAGCACATAAAGAAAGTAGAGATGAAACAATATGATATCTGGAGTAGTTTAGAATAATCTGGAGAGGAAGCCTATAGACATGACCATGTAAGTGAATTAAGACTGGCATGAGTTGATAATCATTGGAGATGGGCAATAGATATATGCATTTTTTGTCTATTTACTTGAATTCTTTCACATTTATCTATATTAATATAAGGAAAGATGTCTGTTAGTCTTTAACAATATGTTATAGCTATAGTTCCCATACATGTAATTTCTAATGTTACTCCAAAGTTTTAAAACCAGGTAGATATGATAATGGGAAGCTAGATTATGATGTCTAAAATGAAAATAAGGAAGATATAAAAATATAATCTGTTGGGAAGATTTAATGATTTATGGACCTACCTAACATTTTAGTTCAACATGTCAATTTTGGCATTTCAGTTTTGTTGAAATTCACTTATAAGAGACCTGTACTTTAGTACATATGTAAGCATGCTATGGTTATTTCAAAAATAATCTTTGTTCAAAAGGATATTTAACATGAAAATAGATCTAGGCCTTTGATTCGTAATATATTTTAGAATATGTTTACTTTGCGAATCTAATATCCTATCAAAAACTTTAAACATGTAACTTATTCCCTGAGACCCTGAAATTCATCTATTAGGTCAAAGAACGCTACAAATTAAAACAGCTATATCTTATTTAATGATCACTTGATTTTAGACTCAAATTTGCTGAATGAATCTCATTCCTCTAGCTATCCCTTCCCAGATTCAATGTTCCATGTTATGTTATTATCTCACCTGGGTTATCTTTCAAATCATCTTCACTAATCTGTCTCCATATCAGTGATGTCCATCATTTCTGCTTTGCAATTATTTCCTTTCAAAATGGTAAATTCTCTTTGCCCTCCAAATTTTATAAGGTTCTCATGCTACTGAAATTGGAAAATTGGCTGACTTACTGGTCCTTGAAATGAACTTAATGGCCATCTCTACCAGAAAGCATTTTTTTTTGTATTCAGGTTGCATTAAAATAAAATGTTTGCATTAAAAGTAACTTATTGGACATTTAATCAATATTTTTCTACTTATAAATAAGGTTTATAGCCAGTGGTACGGCTCATGTCTATAATCCCACAGTCTCTGGAAGCAAAGACAGGAGGATCACAAGTTCAAGGCCAGCAGCAACATGTACCAACTAGTGAAATACTGTGTCAAAATTTAAAAAAATAAAATAAAAAGGAGGTGGGGCTGCAGCTCAGCGGTAAAGCCTAGCATGTGTGAGACCCTGGGTTAAACCACCAGGGCAGAAAAAAAGCTTTTTATTACTAGAAAGCACTTTTATGTTAAATTTTTTTATCTATCAATTTGTAGAGAAATTTATTTAACACATAATTATCTTCGAAGTAATTTAGGCCTATTTTGCTAAGTATGACAGACATACCAATGAACAGGAAAGATATCTCTTCCATTCATTAAACTAATAATCTAGTCTACAATGACAGATTTTGTCTTCTTAACCTAGTTCCTGTATTTCTTATTTACTACTTCTTGTACATTCATGTATTTGCATTTCACACAAATTGTTTTACTTTTAAAATAATCTTTAAAAATTTTAACTGTGAGCCAGGTGCAGTGGCACACGCCTGTAATCCCAAATGCTCGGGAGGTGGAGGCAGGAGGATCGCAAATTCGAGACAAGAGGCAGTCTGCGTAACTTAGTGAGACCCTGTCTCAAAAAGTTAAAAAAAAAAAAAATGGGCTGGGGATGCAGCCCAGTGGTCCAGCACTTGCAGAGCATGCAAGCGCATGGCCCTGGGTTCAAACACCAGTACCGTTAAAAAAAAAAAAAAATTAACTGTATGTCACAGTCCTTTTTTCTGTTTATTAGGGCTATGTATCATTTATGTCTGTTGTTACAATCATTGATTTGATTTATAGATATTGTCATATTTAAATGCATATTAAAATCTGTTTTAGGATTGATCTAAAATTTTGGGACGCAAGAGAATGGTATTATAGAATAAGGCACTTGTTGGAGCTGAATTATTAAACATAACTTATTAAAATTAAGTTATATAAACTTACACTTAGTAACTTCCATTATAAGCTCAAGGAATACATAGATAGGATTTACCATTTTTATTTTTGTTACAATTTTATTATTATCCATGTCCTTAAGTTTACATCTGCAATATTGTGCCATAACAATTTTACATGATTAGTGTGCTGTGCATTTCTTCTCAAGTCTAAGTTCAGTGATGTCACATTCCTTGGTAGTTTACACTCAGCCCTAAGGGTGATATTCATATCACAAAAGTTATCAAATGTTGAAAGTGAAGGTTTGTTTTTGCCCAAAGAAATGGCTATTAAACATTTGCCAACATGACACTGATAAAACTAAAAAATATTATTTTTTCATGTTTATTTTATACTATATGATGTATCAGGTATGCATACATTGTGGAATGGCTGATTTGAGCTGATTAAAACATGTATTATCTCACACACTTTCTATGAATTGGGGTCAAAATACTTTAAATCTACTCATATTTTTCATGACTGCAATTCATTTTTATTAACTATGTTCTAGTAAAAATATCCCTACCATTTGTACAGATCAGGAGCTTAGGATAGGTTTTGTTGAGCAGTTCTGGCTCAAAACTTCTTATAAAATTGCAGTCCTGATAGACACAAGAAAAACAAAAATAAAAACAAAAACAAAAAGATAAAGAAAGGGGCTACAGCCATCTGAAAGCTTGAGTGGGTGCAGAGGATCATTTGCTTGGATTGCTCACACGCATAGCTGACAGGTTTGTGCTGGTCTTTGTTGGGAGGCGTCATTTGCTTTCAACATGGCCTCTCCATTTGCTGTTTGAATGTCCTCATGACGTGGCAGAAAACTCCTTGGTTATTATGAGCCAACCTTAAAAGTCACAAAGCTTTATTTCTACAACATTTTGTTCATTCGATGCTGGTAACTCAATCTGGCCCCCATTCAAAAGGAGGCTTCACTTTTTGAAGATAGGAGTATCTTCTGCAAATATTATTCTGCAAATATAAATCCATCACACCTTGTAAGGTTCTGTAGGTCCCAGGGTGTAAAGTCACAGATTATATCTTAGATTTTAGTACTATGATTAAATTAAGTTAATTTATAGTTAGAATCAATATTAACATTTAAATTATAGTCTACTTTTGATATTTCAGCTAAGTAATTACATATTCTCACTTTATGTTTTATATTATCCTGGACAGTTTTTTTTTCTCTAAATACTTGAAATTATCAGCTAGTAAGATTACATTTTTCTATATAGACTCATTTTATTAAAACATCCTGAAAATGATAACATCTTGAAAATGATTACATATTTTATTAGTTAACTTTCTGACAATCATACAAATATAATTTACTTTGTTTTTCATTCGGCTTAATAATTAAGCTCAATACAATCTCCTCAAACATTAACCTTCATTATATAACTGTTCGGGAGAAAGACCTGGCAGCCTACTTCTAAGACAATTAGCCATTGAAAACTCTATGAATAGCAGAGACACGCTGACATAGTGCAGGGCATGGCACAATGTCAAGGCGTGTTTTATCTACGTAGGGTCACTATGAGTCAGACCTGACTTGACAACACCTAACTACAACAAAAACATGTAACTGTAGATATAAAACACTGAATTTTCTATAATTACCAGCAATATATTCTGAAAGTAATTTCTTTTCATCACATAATTTCTTTATTATTTTGAGTCTTAGAAATTGAACTCAAGGCTTTACACATATAAGTACAAACTCTACCACTGAGCCATACCTCTGACCCTGTGACTACAGCTTTTGAATATATTTTAAATCCTTAAACTATAGGAAGAACTATAATAAATTGAGACTTTATTGTCAGCACTGATTATATTTATTTTTATATGCCTTTTATGGTTTTACACCCTCAATATCTTCCAAAGTTTTCTATCATCATTATATTGAAGTACTTTTAAAATGCTATTTTCTATTTTAATTTTTCTAAATTTAATATAGAGTTCATGGGCACTTGTTACAAATTATTGTTCATATTAATATATCTAAATCTGAAATATATACTTTGCCTATTGCTTATATTCTTGTTTCTTCCTCCTAGATTAGTAATGCAGCATTGCATAAGTTTCTTTTTCTAAGAAAACATATGAGTATTTGTAATTTTAATTTCAATTACCTCTCTCCCACAGGATTTTTGTGACTTTGAGAAATAATTTTCAATGCACTTTATGAGAACTGCATTTGCTTGCTTGGTTACATTGTGCATATTTTGCAAATAATTAATTTTCATATTTTATTTGTATACATATTTTAAAATATATCCCTTATGTAATTCCTTTGAAGTTCAGTCTTTAACAGTCACTGCATGCAGTAATGATGGTCCTAATTATATGTAGGTTT
This sequence comes from Pedetes capensis, assembly GCA_007922755.1. Classification (NCBI taxonomy): domain Eukaryota; kingdom Metazoa; phylum Chordata; class Mammalia; order Rodentia; family Pedetidae; genus Pedetes; species Pedetes capensis. The sequence continues at coordinate 42,606 of VMDO01007568.1, read as the reverse complement.
AATTTTATACCAATGTTATTTTAAAGAACATGAAGAGTTGTTAAAATTATTCTCTTAAAACCACTTATACATTTATTATTCTTATTCATGTTTCTAATGTTAGCATATTATTTGCCTAGAATTGTGTTAAATATGAAGAAATATTAAATGTGATCCAATCCTAAAGGAAATTTAAACAATATGTAACATAAGAAACATTTGACACTGAATGCACAAGTTTCATTCAAAAAGGTCCCATGGGAATGACAAAGTCAAGGAAATTGAAAAGAAAAGCAATATGGGGTCATGATAGGATACAATAAAATTAACATGCAGAAAAGCTGGTAAATCAGACATTCCTATTAACATGACACAGTAGATTAAAACAAAAACAAAACTTTTTTTGCTTAATCCATCTATTATATTCACTGAAAATGACTGATAATATGAAGTTAAAAATAATTTATGTATCTCAAGCATTTGACTCTTATCTAAAAGGAAGTATCCCTGATATAATTACATTAATGAAAGAGCCATAATATTATGAGTTATTTGAGCAATTGCAGTGAATAAAGTTGCTAAATCAGATTTACACGTGTTAGAGATTTCAAAGATCCTCCCAATCAAGAAGCTCAGATAAAACCAAGAAAAGTTTGTAATACCGAGGTTGTCCCTCAGCCATTCTTTGTCATGTCAGACACAAGCTTTCTGGTCCAAAGTATAGGACATCATTTTACACCCAGATAATTATATAGCATAACTGAAGTTTTTCAGGGAGTCATGCCTCATAAATCAGTAGATTCTGGGTTTGCTTTTCAGAAATCCTTAACCGGACCCATCTGTTGAGAACATTCCACAAAAATAATCCTTCTTCTAGAGAATGTCATTATGTGTTTTCTGAGAATATCACATTGATCAGGAGATTATCCTTGATCACCTTTTTTCTTTTCTTCTAAGCAAGATGTACCACTTATAATCAGGTCAGAAAGAGAATGTAGGCATGCTGCTTTTACTATTAGTTTTCTCGTCCCAATTATTAAGGTTAGGATTTAGGGGAGATATGAGATAGGCTGTGTGACACACACCTGTAATCCCAGTGACTAAGAGGCTCAAGTAGGAAGATCTCAAGTGCTAGGCCAGAGGCAGCCTATGACACAGTAGACTGTCTTAAAATAAAACAGTAAATAAAAAAAGGGCTGCACGTGTAACTCAGTGGTAGAGCACTTGCCTAGCATTCACAAGACTTGGATTCAACCTTCAGCACTGAAAAAAAAAAAGAAAGAAAGAAAAGAAAAGAGGAGAGATGATAATGAGTAAGAGTTGTACAAGGAAATAATGACTATAAATGAAAAAGAGAAAACACCAGAGGCAAATTTAGTGTACACCATTTTCCCTGAGGCATAGCTGCGAAAGATATATGCATTAAAATAATTTGTCATATTCTTAGAAAACATAAAATTATATTTTCCTGGTACTTTGTAATTTTGATTATTGTACATAAGTTTTCATCATCGTATCAGAAAGTTCAACTGAAAAGGGAAATTTTATTTTCTTCATGACAGAAAAAGGAATTTTTATAAAATGAATCCTTTTATGAACCCAATATAATTTATGTCAAGCAAGTTTTAGCTCTTAAATTTCCATAAGCAGAAATAGTTTTAGTGTTATTATTCAATAAAGGAACATTTCAGCATGTAGATTTCAATACTGAAGAAAGAAATGCAAAAATAAGTCATGTGAAATTTTTGGATACTGTCCTATTACATACAACTGGATGCAGACAATCCTGTTTTTTCTGGGGACTCACTCCTGAACATCTGGCTTTAATTGTTGTTCTGGATAAAGTATTCTAAGTCATTAAATAATTAATGATTTATGGTGTGCTATGTGAAATCCAAAATTCCCCAACTGCATTCAAAGCTAGCTTGTTTGTTGATGGCCTGTACTTCATTTTTTTTCTTGAATTGCAAGATTATTTGTAATTGTAAGATGTTATAGAATAATTTTTTGAAATGATAAGGCTATTCCAAAAAATGCAGAAAAATCAAGAAATCAGGCATGGCTCCCTGAATCTACATTTTAACAAAAAATAGATCTTAAGTGACGGTACATTCATATGATTAGTTATATAGCTAGTTTTTAAAAATCATGTTTTTGGAAAATATTTAATAATATAGAGAAATTTCATAAAATAGAAGTACAACTAGGCTGTGTTGCTGCTTGACTGCATGTATAGAAAGACACAAAAGACACCAATGGATACTTTCTTCTGGCCCTAAAGCAATAATCTCTGGAAAAAGTGCATCCTTAGCAGGTCAGCAATGGGCCTTCAAAGTCATGCCTGGTTGTCTGTCAGACCCTCAGTGCTTAATTGTTCTTTCTCCTCCTGCATAGTATTATTTTCTTTTAAATAAAAGCCTTATGTGAGGATACTCACTGGAGGCCTGTGAATCATTGTAACTATCTGAACCTGTGTAATATTGTACTCAATTACTGAATATGCTTATACATTAATATGAAAATTTGAGCATATTCCAGGGCACTGTGGCACATGCCTATAATCCCAGCAAGTTGGCAGAGGCAGGAAAATCACAAATTTGAGGTCAAAGGAAGCCTGTGTAACTTAGTGACACCTCATTTCAAGACAAAAAACTAAAATAAAAAGGGGTTGGGTGTGCATTTCATCGGTAGACCACTTGCAAAGTATGTGCATGGCCCTGGTTCAAACCTCAAGTACAGAAAAATAAATGCCCATATCAAATCGCTTATGCAGTCCATCCAACCAAATATTACACATGGTACAACAACAACAACAAAAAGAAGAAAAGAAAAAGAAAAGAAAAACCCATAACATTATATGGCAAATATTAAAATACTCCATTCAAGTGGCCAAGTGACTACCTTTTATTTTTCACTTAATTTAGTAGACTTCAAGAGAGTAGTTTACTCTTTTTGTACAGCCATATAACCTTAGTGTCCTATTTTGTCAGATCTTAGAAGCAAAGCAGGGTTGGGCATGGTTAGTACTTGAATTGGAGACCTCCTAGGAATACCCGGTGCTGTAGGCTTGGGAAAAAGACCAGGCAACCCACTCCCAAAACAATCAGACATTGAAAACCCTATGAATAATAGAGAATACTGAAAATGACAATAGTGACAGACATGGTACAGTGTTGGGGAGCATTTCATTCTGTTGTACATAGGGTCACTATGAGTGGGGCCACCGGGACAACACCTAACAACTGCATATAAGTATTTCAGCTTTGCATATATGTGATTTAATATTATAAGAAACATTTATTTTCTCTAAGTTTTTTATTATGTATAAGTTTATGTTTAATTTTTATTTTATGTTAGTAATCAGAAAAGAAATAGTTGGAAATTATATGGTAAACAGTTAATTATTATTTTCTTTGAAGCTTTCAGTATTGAGTTTCTGATATTTTTTGAAATTGATGGATATTGTTGTTAGGAGCCGTCAAGTCATGTCCCACTCATAGTGACCCACATAGGATTTTCAATGGCTGATTGTTTTGGGATTGCCTCAGGAGTGGATTGCCACATCTTTCTCCCATAATGAACATTAGTAAACTTTAACAAGAACATATGTGCACTTCAGAAAAAAATTATTAATTTTGAATTTTTCAAGAGTTATTATTTCTATTTTTCCCTGAAAATATTATTTTTGACTTGGTTTTATATCTTCTTGTTTTAATTTACTTATCTTAGGATTCATGTGAGGAAAAGCATGTAAGGTAAATCTAATTCATTTAAATAAAAAAATTCACTTTACTTTCTAATTACGCTTGCTATCTAAAAATACCATTTCATTATGACAGAACAACTTATTCTTAATATTTTCCATCCAGGGAAACTTGATTGATTCATAAATCTTTTAAGCATCATGGATTCCTGGCATTTTGAAATGTCTTTTAGGTTAGATTTTTTCTATTCCGAATACTGCTAATATTGTCTAGAACTTATTATTTATAAAACATGTTCTAAAGCTCTCTCAAGTTCTATTCTCTTCCCTTTCATTGATACTGTGTATCTTTGCCAGAGAATCTATCCCCAAATCCACATTGTGATTTTTAAATAATTATGGATGTAACTATTACATCAAATATACAATATTTTCCAGATCTATGATTATTTAACATATCATTCTACTTTCTGATATTTTTCTTTTATCATTTTAAATTCTTAATTTCTATTCTAAATTTATTCACTCCTATATTTAGCCACAATGGTCATTCCCGCCTTGTGGATTTACTTGGCTCATACTTCTCCTTTGTCTATGAATTCTCTACTATTTTATATTGTTTTCTGATGTCATGTTTTAAGTCTTAGGGGACATTTGACAACTAATCTTTAAACAACATTAAAGAGTTCACATTTAAAGAATTGAAAATAATAGAAAATATAGATATTCACAATCAACAGCTAAATAATTTCTGAAGATTCAGGACAAGTAAGGGGTTAGTAAACAAGATGGTGTTTGTTACAGTCATAAGTGTGGTTTTGCATTTGGTTTTCTTCTGTCTGTTTGGCATTTACTTAGCCAATTAAGCATGAAAAGAAATGAACACTCTGAACATGTGCCAGAGAATGAAGGTTTAAAGAAACTATTCTGCTTATGTATCATTGTATAAATAAACCATCCAAAACAGTAGCAGCTTAAAATATTTCATAATGAAAACGAATCTGTAGGCCAGGGATTCAAACAGGTATCAAGGAGAACACTTTACTCTTCCATGTGTAGGTGACCATGAACACCTGGTAATTTTCAGCTGTCAGCAAGTCTGCTTGGTAGGTGAAAAATGGCTCCATCTGCACATATGGCCCTTTGGTAGTGAGGGTTGAAGGGCTCTTTGTGGAGATAATGAATTTGGGAGGTGCATCTTAGCTTGAGGAAGTGATGTCACTGAGGGCAAGCCTTTGGAGATTGTACTCTACAACTGGGGCCCAGCTTGCTCTCTGCTTCTTGCATAGGATGATGTAAGATTGTCTGCTACAAGACCCTGCCTCCTGCCCTTGCCATCCTGGCCCAGCATCCATTATGGTCTTATCTTCTAACTGTGAGCTTCCAATAAATCTCTTTCCCCATAGGTTAGTTCAGTTCTTTTTTTCTGCTACAGCAATAACAGCTGACTAAAACACTAAGTAAACCATTTGATAATTAGTGACAACCTTCTGGAAAGTAAATTGAGGTCGTATTTTGTTGAAATTGAAAAATTTAACATGAAGTGTCAAATAACAAAAAAATTATGACTGATGATTATAAAATAGTAAAATGATGAAGTAGTGTCCCAGCTAACTGCCAGTAACTTGCTCACTTGAGAATGAAGACAAATAATCAAGGGACAACTGTTACATTAGCAGAAAATAATGTCTACCTATCTCCTTTTGAAAACTAATAAGACCACAGTCAATTCTTTACCATTTCACGTATTTTGATTCTACTTTTCCAGTTTAATATTCTGACCATTTACATATTATTAAATAATATGAAATATTTTAGACTTGTTTACAATCCTCCAAAGATCTAACACATTTCTAGGTACATATTAAGCCACCTGTAATAATTTTAGAAGAATAAATTGTAGGATGCTATATCTGTTTTTATTAGATTACTTTAGTCAGAATCACTTCTCTGGGAAACTTTGAATAAATTTTTGTTCTGTTTGTAGAATAGAAAATTCATGCATTATTAAAACATGAAGTTTTAGACTAAGGTAGACATAAAGCAGTATAGACTTTTTTAAAAAATATAATATTTTGATATCATTCAAATAGACTTTCAGAGTATGCATACGGATATAAAGAAAACTTAAGAATTGAGGCAATTTTGTGGTTTGAAGCTTGAATTATCTGGATAATTGCTTCAATTTTCCATCTCACTACACATGGGAACACACACTGAACATACCTATTTTTACACATTGGAAAATTCAGTATTTCTTTTTAATTCATAGGGGAAATACAAACTAAAATGTTTTAAAAATCTTAGTAATATTATGAATAAACGAGCCTGCATAGTCACTGACTAGTTTTAGGTAGATATTTTAAAACTTCTATTCCAGTTCAGAATTTTGAATTCAAGGCAATATTTGCTCTTAAAAAACAAATGGGTTTAAAGTATGCAATTGAAATGGAAATGGAGCACCACAATCTGCAGGGAGGTGAGGGAATGCTCATAGTTCATTAAGTAATGTGAGTAGTAATGAGGTTTACACAAATCAAACAGTGTGTTAGGTAATTGTAATGTTGCTTTGTGGTGAACCACCTGTCAGGAAGCTCTTCCAGCCGAAGGCTCAATCTGCTCTTCTGCCTCCAGACGATTTCTAATTAGTGTAAACTTCATCTGTGGCAGACTACCAGAAAATAAAGTTATTTGTACACCTCTTTCTTTTCTCTATGATGTAGGAAAATAAGTGCTTTATTTCAAGTACTTACTTTAATTTTTCAAGAAGGCACATGATATGCAGGCTCAAAAATACAAAATAAAGGCATAGTCTCATCCATTAGACATATAGACCCTCACTAAAGAGCAAAGACGTTTCAGAGTAGAACTTCGCTATTCTACACCTTATTTCTGCCTTGAGCCAGAAGTAAAAAAGAAGAAAGGAGAAAGAGAAAAGTAAGGATAAGAGGAGAGAAAAAACACAGGGAGTGGAAATAAAGGGAGGAGGAAAGAGGGAGAAGGAGGACAGACAGACAGACTAGTCAGAATAACATGGTAGAAGATGAGATCTCCATGCACATGTCTGTATTATGTCTAGTATTTTGAAAATCATTGATATCAAATAGATTTAATTACACTTGATATCTGTGAAATCAAAATGTAAAGGTTTTGTAAAATGACATATATATTTCTGCAGAAAGAAGTGTAAATATGACAGTATGTTTACAAGGAATAACAAACAAAAAACAAAAACCTCACAGCTAGAATTTGCACTAGTTAAGCCATTAAAAAATTGACACATTGGCAAGGCAGCGTGATACTCCCGGTAATCCTACCAACTCTAGAGACAGAGGCAGAAAAATCATGAGATCAAGGCCAGAAGTATCCTGCACAATTTAGGGAGATGCTGTCTCAAAAAAAAAATAGATAAAAGAACAGATTGAACGTAGAGCTCTTGCCTAACATGAAAAAGCCCTTAGTTCAACCCCAGTAGTGAAAATATATATGTGTGGGAACATATATATATATATATATATATGTTGTTGTTAGGTGCTGTCGAGTCGGTATCCGACGCATAGTGACCCTCATAGGGTTTTCAGTGGCTGAGTGCTTCCGGATTGCCTTGGGAGTGGATTGCCAGGCCCTTCTCCCATTTTTGTGGTGGTGGGAATTGAACTCGGGGCCTCAGAGACTGCAGAGCAGCGCTCTACCCACTGAGCTAAATCCCAGCCCAATTTGAATAGGAATTCTGATAATCCTAAATTTATCTGTCATTTATTCATGTGGACTGAATGTGACGAAACTAACAGCATCATCTTCCTTTTCTGTGACCCAAATGTTCTTAATCTTAGCTAATTAGCTTTCTCAAATTTTGTTGCCTTGTCTTTAGTTTTCTGTGTTTCACTCCACCCCACCAATATTTAAAACACAATAGAATTTGGTGACTTTTTAAACAAAACTGTGTTTTTGCTCTAGGTATGTCTGTAGATACAAGGCCTTGAACTTTTCCTTATCCAATGTGCACATTGATCACTTCACAAGAATGGAATGGACACTCTCCCTTTTATTTATTTTCCCTCTCTTTTGTTCCCCTTGCCTAATCCCCCCATCCTTTTCTCCTCCTCCTCCTCCTTCCTCTCCTTCTCCTTATTAAAAAAGAAATCTATGGCTTAAATCTACAAAATTTACCTCCTTCTTTCTATTTTTCACCATGACTTATTCAAACTTGCATTTTAGTCAATCACTAGATGTGTAAAAGCTTTTCCACAACACAACAAAGAATGTGATTTAGACTTTTGTAAGATAGAATTAAATGCCTTAGGAAGTGTACCCTTGGGGTAATAATCTGAACATTTGGAACTTCTATTTGCATCCTATTAAAATTTCTGCTTTATCTCATGGTAATTATATCCACATATATATCATGAAAATGCCATTTCTATTTCTTGATAGGGTTGGTTCCAGATTCCAGATGTGAATGGTAGTGGGACAAATCCTTTTTAGGCCTGTTTACATGTCAAGGTACTAAGTTTCTAGCTCAGAAACATTCATAACATGTTGATGCTGATGACGAAGAAAAACCAGGAGGAGGGGGAGGATCAGATTCAATTTCTTCCAAGATGGAAAGTGCTACCAACAACAACAATTCTCAAACCGACTTTCCAAATAAGAAACACACACAAAATGTGTTAATACCACATTTGAAATGGCATAAGGAAGTATTTTCTAAAGACCTAAATGTTAACTATAGATTGTATTTGTAACATAATACCATTAAGCTAGATAATTATACTAAGTACATTATTTTACCAAAATATTTTTGAGTCATTTATTAAGGGTACAAGGCTCAAAATATGAATGCATGATTGTATTTGTAACATAATACCATTAAGCTAGATAATTATACTAAGTACATTATTTTACCAAAATATTTTTGAGTCATTTATTAAGGGTACAAGGCTCAAAATATGAATGCATGTAACATGTGAACTGGGGATACATTTGAAATGCATTTGATATTATGTCTTATTTTTTTACCCAGTGAAAAATTTAAAGTATCAAAATTATTTTGAGAAATTTATTAGGAAATTACATTAGTAAAATGAGACATTTTATGAGCTTTATTTTTAGATTATATTTTTCTCTTCTCATGGTGGTATTACTGTTAGTTGGCCATATATTTGAAATAGAAAATGAATAATCGCACATAAGGATGCTTAAAAAAAGACTTGATGAGAAAAATCATGACTTTATTTACAGCACTATCCATGTTTAATTTAATATAATTTCAACATCACTGACGGAAGCCTAGAGAGGGTTTAGAGCACATAGCCTAGAGTGAATTCTATAAATTAGTGCCTAACTAGAGAAGGTCTCTTCTACCCACAGACTGTCAATGAGAAACATTCCTGGGGCAGAAGCCAACAAAGAAATTAATTCATATAATCACATAAAGAAATTGATATCAGAAAGAAGATGGTTAGCACCTATCTTTTACTTTCACACTGAGTCCTTGTAAAGATTAATTTCTACCATGAAAAATTTGAGGTAGTCATTGGGAAGAAATTGTTAATCAACTTGCTACATTAAACATTTTAACAGATTATAGTAAAAACATGGGATTGATGTTTTACAAAATAAAATTATATTAACAGCAGGCTTTTTATTTCACTTTGAAATGCAAAAGAAGAGTTTAAGTGATCAATTCTTTTTTTTTTTTTTTTTTTTTTTTTTTTTTTTTTTTTTTTTTTTTTTTTTTTTGTGGTACAAGCAATTCAGCATTCACCAAATTCCATTATTGGGCAGTATAAAGCTTTAATGTCAAATTGCTCTCTTGTATACCATGATGAATTACCTCTATTTTTATTAAATGGATAATACATTTATGTCCAAAATCCATACAGCATACATCTGCTATGGTTTGGATGTGGTTTGAATGAATCTTCCACTTGTTCCTGTGTGCAAGGTCTCAGCATGATGGTATTAAGAGGTGGTAGAGTAGTTAGAAAGTGAAGTTAATCGGAGGTGATTGGATATCAGGGGCACTGTCTTTAAAAGGGATTATTGTTAGTTGTCCTGAAAGCAACTTGATATAAAAGAGGAAGATTAGTGCCTCCAATCTCTGCAGCTTCCTCTCTTGCTATTGTGATCTCTCCTTTTAGCAGGGACCCTAAATGATGCCATCTGCCATGCTATACATACAAGGGCGCTACTGCCATGGCTGAATCAATGTTGCTGTCATGCCTCTTACCCTCTTAAAACTGACATAAATGAACTTGTTTTCTTTAACCATAGGTATTTGTTATCGAAAAGGAGAACAGACAGATACACCTCTTATTGAGTTGGCTTGGAACAGCATTGTGCTGGGCAGGTCTACTCCTTTTGACTAAAGGAAAGAAGACTGAATACTAGCAATACTTTTTTTCACTGCATATTTACAGTTTCCTGGAATATATAACATGAGAAATATGTATCACATTTAACGCTGATGACAAAGCAATAAGGCATGTTATCTCCCTTGGCAGGGAAATAACAACTGTTCAATATGATTGACCAAAAACAAGTACATAAATAAACTGCTGTAAGTCAAGCAAATGAAAAGAAAATAAATCAAATATGAAGATTTGAACTCAAAAAACTTAAAACTTTTTTTTACTTTACAAGGCAAAAATAATCATCTTCTCCATTTCCTTTCTTAATTTTATGTCATTTATTTTTATATATTTCCTACTTGAAAAATTATTATTATTTATTTTCTATATAAATAATTCCATATGATAGAACTTCCCTATAGTTTTACAAGCCTGGAAAATACATGATTTTTAATTAAGTTATAAGTGCTTGTCATGTTTTACTTTTAAACAATCAATAATGGGTTTAATGTCTATAAAATTTGTTCTTGCATAACATGTCATCTTACTGGCATTTTTAGTGAACAAAGCTCTCTAAGGCTTTGCATACATCTCATTAGAGAAAGAGTTAACTCCTGTCAGAAAGTGAAACCTTTATTGTTCAGCTACTGTTCCTGAAAAAAACCCAAATTCCACATTTATATTGAGGAGATTAGGAGTTCACACACATATCAGAGTATTGCTTAAATTATATAAGTCATCAAGGCAAGTGAGAAATTTCTTATTTATGGAAGTTTTTCCTTCAAAGTAGACTGGTGCCTAAAATAAATTAATTTTGTTTGATATATTCTCTCCATCACAGATATACTGCATCTTTGTTATTGGATGTTGCTGATTACTAGTCATGAGTAAATTTACTGTTTAGATGACAGAGAACCAATGTTTGAAAAATTATTTACAGAGACTACCAGAGACTACCAAAATACCAAAAATATACACACATTTTAAGTATTGAAACTGTGATACTCAATATATACTGATAATAAAAGATGAATACATGTCATGTTTGACTTCTGTAATTACCAAGAGGTGCTCAAAGTGGCCATCATTGTATAATTCAATTCAATTGCAAAAAGTAATAAATGGATAACATCTCTTAAAATATATATACCTTATTGGTATCCTGGTATAATTTAAATGAAAATTGTAAATATTTTTGAAAATTCAAGAAAACAAAAAGTATCTTTGTGACCAAAGTGAAATTTATGCATATGTGCATTTCAAAGATTTATAAAAGAAATCAATTCCAAATTGATTGATTCGTAAGAAAATTGCATTGCTAAAATATACTTTTAAGCCACTAAATAAAAGAAATGGATGTCTAAAAACGTATTTTCCCTAATTAACTAAAATGGGCTCACATGATTAGTGCTGTGATTGGAATATGAAATATCTCCCAACATTCTCAGCTGTTGAAGGCTTGGTCAGTCAGCCGGTGATGCTACTAAGAAGTAATTGGATCAGGAGGGTGATAACACCATCCATTGGTTAATCTATTGATGAGTTCATATTAAGTCAGCTATGAGGAGGTGAGATCAAGTTGGAGGAAGCATGTCATTGGGACCAAGCCTTTGAAGGATATATCTTATCCCTGGCCCATACCTGTCTCTCTCTTTGCTTCACAACTGTTGTAAGGTTAGCAGCCTCTTCTGTCACATTTTCATCACAGGGCCATAGCAAGTGAGCCAGCTGAAATGGACTGACACCAAACTAAATCTTTCCTCTTTTGAAGTTGGCTTTCTTATGTATTCTGTCACAGTGACAAAACAAAATTGATTGATACAATCAGCGTACACTTGAGGTTTTCTTTTTCTATATCTAAGTATCCAGATTAGCTCTGTGTTACTGTTTTTATTGGGGAAGGTAAATAATATTTGTGAAATAAAACAATTTGTAAAAATATTTTATTGTTAGTATATACAAAATTAGGCCGGGAAGATATGCAGTTGTGATTGAGTTATATAGTTAGAAAGATGGGTATTAATATGGTGAAGTAGTGGACTACATGACATATCTCAATAGGATTATATGCATTATAGAGAAGTCAAAAGATAAAAATAAACAAAAAATACATCCAGTCAGATATTTTGAAGGACACTATATTTCACAAAGATATTCCCTTTAATTGCTGGATCCTTACATAACAGCTATGAAACTTGAGGTGATAAATCTATAAAACAGCAGTGTGGTTTCTTGAACTATTTTTCATTTCAATAGCCATAGTTGACAAGCATATTGAGTATATTAATAATTTAATATGAATGCTGTATATATATTATTAATTATAGGGAAGCATTTAGGATAGAATCACAAATTATTGCCCTTATGAGTAAACATGCCTAGATTTTTACTGATAATTAAACTAGGTGAGCATGCATGATGTATGCATTTGTTACAGTTGCTTGAAGACCTTCAAAAATCAATATTTAAAATCTAGCTTAATAGCATTTTAAACTCCACCTCAAATATTGAATGATAAATAATTTTGTGGTTTTCCCTTATACCACATTTTCCTTTTGGAACATCAACAATATTACTAAGCTCTTTAAAATCATATAGAGAATAAAGCCACAAAATATGAAAATCTCAAATTAAATGTACAACCTTTCCACTGATTTTAGACAAATAGTGTATGAAATTTCTTGTAGGTCATATTTCAAACTGTTGTTGTATAATTGGAGAATTCGGGTGGGGGCTGGCAATTGAAACCAGGGACTCACATATGCTAAGTGCACATTCTACTCCTGAGTTAACCTCCTTCCCCAAAAGTTAACTGTGGATTTTTAAAATAACAAATATATACCTTTGTTATAGGATATATTTTGAGCATGGTCAGGGCCAACCATCAATTCTGGAGGAATTATTCAAGACATATGCATAATTAATAATTTAAGTAAACTTTTAAATTGAGAGCTTTGTTTTGGTTGCAAATTACTTCATAAGGATATATTTTACAGAAAATTTTTAAAATTAGCTTTTTTTAAAATATGAAAGTTTGGTAAGGGTAACTTAAAATTTCCTGTAGTTTGAAACACAAAAATTCCCTTTTGGAGGAAGGAATATGCTAAAAAGAAATTCTAAAATTCAACTTAGATAAATAAAGCATAGTTTTAATAATTAAAAATAATATCTATAAATACGTGTGTTAAATATTTATTTCTGAGGTTGTTAGACAGCAAATTAAATTCTCTTATTTGCAATTATGGGCTAGTGGTTCACTCAGATGGCTGAGTGCTGCTCAGCACTCTATAAGGCCCTGGATTTGATCCCCAGCACCACAAAAATGGAAGGACATGGCAATTGACTCCCGAAAACAATCCCAAAACAATCAGGCATTGATAACCCTAGGAGTTGGACCTGAATGGATGACACTTAATAAGAATTGCAATAAGGTTTCCCTTAACAGTAGCTATAAATTCTGTGTGAGCTTTTATATTATTGATCTTAATAAGCATTATTCAGTCTACTTGTATCAATAGAATATTGACATCTTACAAGCTCATGAAATATACATTTTTTAAAAAAGAAAGTAGATTACATTATCTTCTCATGGTTTCTTTTTTGTTTTTTTCATGTTGTGCATAACCAGAGGGTTAGGCACTGTAGGAATAAGATCAGTCTACTATATTTTAGACAATATGAAACAGTTTTTAAAAATGAGCAAATGTCAATGGATCAAATTAAGAACTTCAAAAATAAAGGGAAGCTAGCAATACTGATGGGCTTGGATTTAGCTCAGTTGATAGAGTGCCACCCTGCAGTCTCTGAGGTCTCAGGATTAATACCCAGTACCTCAAAAATAGGAAAAGGACATGGCAATCCATTTCCGAGGCAATCCCCAAGCAATCAGCCATTGAAAACCCTATGAGGGTTGCTATAAGTTGGACACAACTCAGCACCTAACACCAACAACAGTAATACTGACAAAGTGCACAATAATTTTAAATATGTATTTAAATGTAAAATGTTTTTTAATGTAATATAATAGAGAAATAAAAATGACTTTGACTATGAAATTTTTATAATATACTTTTCAAGAGATCACCCAATACATTATCTTCCATGATTGTTGTTGTTGTTGTTGTTGTTGTTAGGTGCCATGGAGTTGTGTCTGACTCATAGTGACCCTCACAGGGTTTTCAATGGCAGATTGTTTCGGGATTGCCTTGGGAGTGGGTTGCCATGTCCTTCTCCCATCTTTGCGGTGCTGGGAATCAAACTCGGGACCTCAGAGACTACAGAGCAGTAATCTACCAACTGAGCTAAATCCCAGCCCATCTTCCATGATAAAGTAGCTTTTTTGTACCTAGATTAAACATTTTGGAGATTTTTACCTACTTTTATATTTTAATGAATGAGTGAATAATGGGACTCTAAGGATGATACTGTAAGAGTGAGAGGCATGAGGAGGGAGAGAGTGACAGGTTTTGGTGATACATTAGGACTTATAAACCCCAGAGGTAACATCTGTAATTATACCCTTACCACAATTGAGACCCCTCCTTCCTTCCTCCCTCCCTTTCTCTTGCTCTCTCTCTCTCTCTTTCTTTCTTTCTGTCTCTCTCTCCTTCCTTCCTTCCTTCCTTCCTACTCTCTCTTTCCTTTTTCTTTGAGACAAGATCTCCCTGTTTTATTCAGGCTGCTCTCAAGCTCATTAGCTCAAGTGATGCACTTTCCTCAGTTTCCCAAGTAGCTGGGACAACAGGAGTGTAAAATCACATCTAGCTTTGTAATTTTCTTTTAAAATTCCTTGGTTATGTATTTGTTTCCTTCCTTTTTTTGAAAAATATTTATCTTCATCATATCAATAGCATTTTTCCAATAGTGTATGTAAAAATTACATTTTGAACTTAATCAAGAATGAACTTTTGCTTCTTTATAGTATACATTTGGAGGAACAATCTCACAGTAATTAACACAGTATGAAATGTTTTAAATGAAAAAAGTTCCGCAGAAGTCTAATCTATAAATATCATGACTGTTTCTTTGAAAATGACTATATTTAATGATATTCTCTTTTTTAGTCTCCACTAAAAAGGAGGAACCTGAATCTGAACACTCTTCAGTAATTTTGAAATAATATTCTTTAATCATTTACTAAAGTTTTTGTTTTTCATACAAATTTTAATAAACTAATTTGAAAGAGTAATTAATTTTATTGTAATGTGTATATGCATCCTTTGTTATATCCTAATCTCTGCAATAATCAAAGAAGGTAAAGATAATCTTGAGTGCACTCTTTGACAATCAATTATCTAAAAATATAGAAAATATATTTCTGGTGCAATAGTTCCATCTATTACTTTGCATCACTATCTGCATTAATATTTCATTTCCATGTAAACATATTTTGAGCACATCAAAATGCTAATCTGGTGTCAGGACAGTACAATATTCTATGCAGAATTCTCTTCTCTGTGAACAAGCAGTAGGATCAAATAACATAATCTACAAAATATTTTATTCCAAATTGGCAGACTATATCTGATATTTTCTGAGAGTCCACAGATGGTTGTAACAAGTTCAGATAGTTTATTGGATCATTGAATTTTCCACGTATATGTTTATGTATGTGTGTTTACCAAGATGAAATAGGTAATATTTTATTTTAGATGATACAACTATGGATGTTATTTGCATGTGGCTCTATTATTTCACTTGGAAATAATTATACAGTTGATTAATTATTTCAGTTGATTTACAATAGCCCCTCCTTTATACAGGTATAATCAATGACAGCCTAAAAACCTGGATGCTAGTGAGTATGAATAGTTGCACATTATATTTGCAACATTTTTTGAAGCACTGGCAGGCTGAACTCAGGGCCTTGTGCATATTTTGGAAGTGTTCTACCATTTAACGGCCCTGCCTGCACCTTTTTAAAATTTTTAACTTGAGACAAGTTCTCCCTAAGTTATACAGGCTGCCTGTAACATTGGACTTCTGGTCCGACTGTCTCTCTCTTCCTCCTGAGTCGCAAGGATTACAGTTGTGCATCGGGCCCCCAGATATTTAATATTTTTTAAGTGAGGAGCACGGAAATTCTTTGATGAATTACAGTCTAAAATTGTGAAGATATTTCGCACTTCATGCTATTTAATTTTAATTTCCATAATTGTATTTTCTTTTATTAATTAGGTATTATCCTTTCTGTTCTTCTAAATTTTAAACATGCTTAATAGAGAAAAGTATGAAAAATAATTAAGATTAATATTCCTTATTATATAGATATTTAATACTCCTTTTTAATTGTATATGTATTTTAAGTTTAATTTTTATATTACATTTTCACACATGAGGGTTCTTAAAATCATTTTTTTGTGTCACATACAAATATTTCTATAATATTAATTATGGTTTGATGGCAATTCAACATATTTATGTGTATAAATTTTTTAGCAATTATTGCTGCTGTTGCACATGTAATTGGTTTCTAATTTTCTTATTATAAATAATCTTACATGATTATCTTGACCATACATCTTGCTATATATTTCTCCCTTTTAAAAGCAATTATTTACTGAGATAATATCATACTAATTGTGTTATAGGAGAGGAAGATTTTCCTCATCCTTCTTAAAGTCCTGGATAGGTAGGAAGATAATATTTATAAGAAGAGATTAATAAGAAAAAATACACACTTTTCTAATATATATCCTATATGACAGATGCTTTCAGAAAGAAAGACTCAAACAACAGAGAAAACTAAGTGCTCTTGTACTTAGAGTTAATGAAGAATGGACGGTTGTGGAAAAGTACAATTAGATGAAAGAAGTATACAATAGAAGAAACGGGGAGTAACAAATGAAAGTTCATTCTTTCAGCCTCTTCTGTGTCCTTATGTCTTCAGATATCACACAGTCTTGAACTGTTAGATTTATATTGAGTCTTGAGATTGAGTAATATTAGTCTTCTATTTTGTTCTTCATTTTCAAAGTTGTTTTGTCTATTCAATATCCTTTGCCTTCCTATGTGGGTTTTAAAATTTGTTTTGAAGTTGTATAAAGTAAGTCTGCAGAAATATTGAATCCTATTGCATTAAATATGCAGATCAATCTTGGAATAAATATACTTTCACAATACTGAGTATTTTGATACCCAGAACTAATATCTCTCTCCACTAATTTAAAATTTAATTAATTTACTCCAATTTTCTCCCTGAGTATTGCTTTATTCATATCTCACTTATGTTTCTTATGATGTGATTTAGTATAAAACATTTCTAATATACTTTTTGACTTCTTTGATTCATGAACGTTTGTTGTTGTTGTTAGGTGCCATCAAGTCAGGTACGACTCATAGCCACCCTCATAGGGTTATCAATGGCTTATTGTTTTGGGATTGCTTTGCGAGTGGATTGACAGGTCTTTCTCCCCAATAAAGCTACTACAATTTTCATTTATGTTTAAGGTTCATTTGTTGTGTTGTTGCTGTTGTTAGGTGCCGTCGAGTCGAGTCCGACTCATAGCGTCCCTATGTACAACAGATCGAAACACTTGCCGATTCTGTGCTAGGCAAACGATCTTATTTATGTTTAAGCCCACTGTTGCAGAAACTGTGTCAATCCATCTTGTGGAGGGGTTTCCTCTTTTGCGTTGACCTGCCACTCTCCCAAACATGATGTCCTTTGCCAGGGATTGTTCTCTCCTGACTACATGGCCGAAATATGTAGGACACAGTTTGGCCATTTTTGCTTCCAAGGAGCACTCTGGTTGTACTTCTTCTAGGACAGATTTGTTGATTCTTTTGGCAATCCATGGTATATTCAATAGACGTCTCCAGCACCACAATTCAAAAGCATCAATTCTTTTTCTGTCTCTCTTGTTCAATGTCCAGCTTTCACAACCACATGATGCCACTGAAAATACCATGGCATGAGTCAGACGCACCTTCGTCTTCAATGTGACATCTTTGCTTTTCAATACTCTAAAGACATCTTTTGCCACAGCTTTTCCTAGAGCAATGCGTCTTTGGATTTCTTGACTGCTGTTTCCACAGATGTTGATTATAGAGCCAAGCAAAGCAAAATCTTGGACAACCTCAATCTTTTCTCCATTTATTGTGAAGTTGTGTGCTGACCTGGTCATAAGGATTTTTGTTTTGTTGAGGTTTAGTCATAACCCATATTGAAGGCTATGATCTTTGATCTTTATCAGTAAATGTTTTAAATCCTCTTCATTTTCAGCAAGCAAAGTGGTGTCATCTGCATAATGCAGGTTGTTAATGAGTCTTCCTCCAATCTTGATGCCACGTTCTTCCTCATAAAGTCCAGCTTCTCGGCTTATTTGCTCAGCATATAAATCGAAGAGATAGGGTGAAATTATACAGCCCTGACACACACCTTTCTCAACTTTAAACCACTCAGTGTTTCCTTGTTCTATTCAAACAACTGCCTCCTGGTTCATGTACAGATTTCTCATGAGCACAATTAGGTGTTCTGCTATTCCCATTTTCTGAAGTGTTATCCATAATTTGTTATGATCCACACAATCAAATCCTTTTGCATAGTCAATAAAACATAGATAGACACTTTTCTGGTATTCTCTGCTTTCAGCTAATATCCACCTGACATCAGCAATGATGTCTCTAGTTCCCCGCCCTTTTCTGAATCCCGCTTGATTTTCTGATAATTCCCTGTCTATATACTGCTGCAGTTACTTCTGAGTGATCTTTAGTAGAATTTTGCTTGTGTGATATTAATGACATTGTCCGATAGTTTGCACATTCAGTTGGATCCCCTTTTTTGGGAATAGGCACAAATATGGATCTCTTCCAGTCAGTTGGCCAAGTAGCAGTTTTCCAAATCTGTTGGCATAAACATGTTAACACCTCCAGTGCTGCATCTCTTTGTTGAAACATCTCTATTGGTATCCCATCAATTCCTGGAGCATTGTGTTTCACCAGTTCTTTCAAGGCAGCTTCCACTTCGTCTTTCAACACCATTGGTTCCTCTTCATATGCAACCTCTTGGAATGGTTGGTCATCTACAATTCTTTCTTGTATAATGACTCTGTGTATTCTTCCCATCTTCTTTTGATGTTTCCTGCATCATTTAATATTTTCCCTATAGAATCTTTCACTACTGCCACTCGAGGCTTGAATTTTTTCTTCACTTCCTTAAGCTTGAGAAACAGAGCATGTTCTTCCCTTTTGGTTTTCTGCCTCCAGCTCCTTGCACATGTCATTATAATATTTGTTTTTGTCTTCTCGAGCTGCCTTCTGAAATCTTCTGTTTAGTTCCCTAACTTCATCATGTCTTCCTTTTGCTTTAGCTGCTCTCCCATTTTTGCAGTGCTGGGAATTGAACTAGGGACCTCAGAGACTACAGCGCAGCACTCTACCCACTGAGCTAAATCCCAGACCCTCATTTGTTGCAGGCATAATGTATTTCATAGATGGGTATTATCTTGACTGTTTTCTGTCTGTTTTCTGTTTGTTAATTTTCTTACAGTCCAAGAAATTTATTTTATTTGAAGTATTGCATGGTTTATATTTAATGTGAATGTTGATATGGTTAAATTTTAATCTATAATTTTGGTATTTGTTTCCTGTTGACCCCATATGATTATTTGAGGTTTACTTTTGCCTTTATTTTTTAAAGATATTCTTGCTAGTTATGGAATTCTAGTTCTGTGAAATTTCCCAATCACTACTAGAGTCCCGCTACTAGAAATTTCCCAATCACTACTAGAAAGGGAAAGGAAACCCTTTCCTTTCCCTTCCCTTCCCTTTTCCTTCCTTCCTGCCTGCCTGCCTTCCTTCCTCCCTCCCTCCTTCCCTCTTCCTTCCTCTTTCTTTCTCTTTCTGTTTTTCTTTCTCTGTCTTTCTTTTGTTGTTTTTGTCTTTTGATACAAAGTCTCACTATATATTGCACTATGGCCTTAAACATTCAATCTTCTTGCCTCAGCTGGGATTATAGTCCCATGCCACCATGTACAGATTATCAAAAAAAACTTATCAGAAAAAAATTCAAATATACTTATTTGTTCTTTAGCTGTTATTATTTTATCTCCTATCTCTAGTTTGGAGCAATTCCATGGTCATGAGGCTTGTATCTTGGAGATCATATTTTCTATGTTTTGGGTGTATTATGGTATTTGCAATTGCTTCTTAATATTTTAATCAATTTGGAAAAGTTTTGCACATTATTCTCTCAGATATTCTCTCACCAACTTTCTTTCAGAGTTTGCAATTACATGTATGTAAAGCTGTTTAGAATTCTCATCAGTTGGCAATACTACAAGTGAGCCCACATAAACAAAATGTCAAATGTCACTCAGTAACGCCTCATTTCCAAGAGAGAAGACAGACCAGATCGTGTGCTTGGCACAGAATCAGAAAGTGTTTCCATCTGCTGTACATAGGGTCGCTATGAGTCAGACTTGACTTGACGGCACCTAACAACAACAACAACAACAACAATATTTAAGGATATCAATTAAGTTGTGGTTATTGAATGATATTAATAATAATAACATGATATTGGTATTAAGTTGTTTTGTTGTTAAATGCTGTTGAGTCCAGTCCAACTCATAGTAACACTGTGTACAACAGATAAAACACTCTTTGACACTGTGCCATGCCTGACACTATCAGTTCTCTATTACTGATAGGGTTTTCAGTGGCTGATTATTTCAGGAGTGGGCTTTCTCATCCTTCTCCTCGTAAGTCTACAACAGTTGGTGTTCCCAGGTGGTCTCCCACCCAAGGACTAACCAAGCCTAACCCTGCTTAGCTTCTGAGATCAGACGGGATGGGATGCCAATGTGGTACGACTGTAGGCATTGGGTATTATATATTGTTTAATCTAATAATTTTTAAGCATGTAAGCAATAATTTTTCACCACTAGTTGGTGAGTGCTTTTTAAAGATAGTTCACCATTGCTAATATTCTGTGGTTAAGTATCTATTAGAAATTAACATTGTTGTTGTTAGGTGCCTTGGAGTCAGCATCTGTCTCATAGCAAACACACATACAACAGACGAAACACTATTGTCAGTGCTTCTCTGGTAACATTGGATTTTCCAAATTCTAACCAGGTCTGACCCTGTTCAATTTCTGAGATCTGATGGAATCTGACACCACAGTCGTACAAGTGCAGGCAAAATTAACATACTTTATTTTAAATATCTAAATGAAGTCATATAATTTCTATCAGTTTATAAATAGGAATGTCCATTACCATTGTTAAACATAAAATAGAAATGTTAATCTTATAAGTAAAATATTGTTTGCAGCAATGACCCATAACAATTGTAACAGTTGAACAAATGTATGTTACAAATTGAAGCAATTTGAGTCTTTATTCCTTCTTATGATTCCCATGTAATTTCTAGTTTACTTCATACAAAATTCAGAAGCTCTCATTCTTCCTGCAGATATATTTGTGTTTTGCTGAACACTGACTCTAAGAAATCCTGCATTGATTTTTCATGTTTTTACTGTCATAGGAGTTGCTTAATGGCTATAGGCTCTACTTTCACAGGAGACCTTTTCTTCACCTTATGTACCTTATTGTTCACTTAGATTTGAATCTGCTGTTTTATTTTTTTACTGTGTTCTAATCACCTCCTTCAGACAACACAAGCAAACATGTTGGGCAATTAGGTGCCCCAGAAAGAAGTAGGTCCCATGCTGAACTTCAAAATTGCTAGCTTCATAATTTTGTAAAATTGATTTGAAATAAGAACTTAGAAGTACCAGATTAAATTTTTTTTTAATTTTGAGATATTTAAATTTAGTTTTAAAATACAAAATATGTTTTGAACCTCACCATGATAAGACATTCGATTTGAACAGTTGAAGGCTAAGGCTCATAATTTTACATTGTGGTATTTCAGCTGTACCATCTCATCAGATTCTGGAAGCTAAGCGGGGTGGTGTTGAGTTAGTCTTTGGATGGGAGACTGCCTCTGAATACTGGGTGCTGTAGGCATGGGAGAAGGACCTGGAAGCTCACTCGTGAAATGACCAGCCATTGAAAATCGAATGCATAGGAGAGAAACACTGACAATAGTGCAGGACAATGCAGTGTTGGGTAGGGTTTGGTCTGTTGTACATAGGGTTGCTATGAGTTGGACCCAACTTGACAGGATCTAACAACAACAACAACACGGGAAAGTATGAGAAAAAATAATCATTCTTTTCAGTTTCTTCCATATGCTGCAAACAAAGACTAAAAAAGTCATCTGGTATACCCTCAGGTATATTGCTCTCATTCACTAATTTTGTGACCATCCTAAACATTCTTCTATTTAAAACATCAGAATGAATATTATATATAAACACCAATACTTGACAGGATTTGTTGTTATACTTGAGATTTGATTAGTTTTAATAAATAAATTAATATAGGTTGTAACATAATAAGACCTTTATCTTTCTCCAATATTTTATGTAAATATGTAATATGAATATATACAAACATGTTTCATTTTGATATACTTGACAAAAGTCTTCTATTTTCTAAATATTATTAATATTTGGAAATACTCTTAATTATCACTTACAATATAAATTATAATTTAAATTTTTAGGTTGTTGTTTTTAAGTGTTGTCGGGTCGGTGTCCAACTTATAACGACCCAAAATACAACAGGTGAAACAATACTGTCAGTGCTTCTCTGCTATTCATAGGGTTTTCAATGGTGAATTGACATTTGGCAGTGGGTTTCTGGGTCCTTCTCCCAAGCCTATATTGTCTAGTATTCCTACGCGTCTCCCGCTGAACTACTCTAACCAGAGCCAACCCTGCTTAGCTTCCGAGATCTGTGGGGATCAGAGGCACAGTGCTACAGCTGCAGGCAAAATTTTTATAAACAGTTAGAAATATGCATTTTCTACATTTGTCAAACAACTCCATAGCATCACTATAACAAAAACGTATCCCTCATTACATTTAGAATTCTAATTTTAAAATCTCTAGCAATCTGAGATTGAGTTTGAAACAACCAGTTACAAGCTTTTTGAAGGAAGATAGATGAGTTTGTCTCTCAGTTTTACATTTAGTAGCCACCCATACATAATCAAGACTCAAATAAGAGGTTCTCAGAATGTTTAAGTTGTTATTGAGTTTTGTTGCTTTTCCCATTGTTGCTGATTATATGTTGTAAAAATTAAGTATTACTCATGTGGAAGTTTCAAGGTTACTATTACAAACAAAGCCCCTCATAATCTTATGATCCACTTGTGAATATGAGTAAAACTGAGCAATTAAAAAGTTCATAGTAATATTTGTTTGATCTTATTTTAAATTTCTAAAGATTTCAATATTAAAAGAGTAGAATTTAAAAATATTTAAATAAAACATCTGCAACTTGGTATATAATGTAACATACTTAAATAAAGATTAATAAGCACTGGGATTTAGCTCAGTTGGTAAAGTGCCGCTCTGCAGTCTCTGAGGTCCTGAGTTCGATTCCCAGCACCACAAAAACAGGAGAAGGATGTGGCAACCCACTCCTGAGGCAATCCCAAAACAATCAGCCATTGAAAACCCTATAAGGGTCACTATGAGTCGGACACGACTCCACAGCACCCAAACAACAGGGATTTTAATACATTGGGGTTGTTCTAAATTTCATTAGAATTTCAATGATACATCAGTATTTAAAAGAGAAATGAGGAAACATTATCCATTTTTATGATATATTTAGCTCATGAGAGTAATTCAAACTTGAAAGCTATTAGGTTTATATTTTCAATAAAAAGTATTTTTCTCAAGATTTATTTTTATATTATTTTGAACACCAAATATACTACCCTTCCTAAAATGTTAATACATAGATTGGAACCCACTGGGGTAGGGAAGCTCAGTAAACCTTGTTGTTGTTGTTGTTGTTGTTGTTGTTGTTGTTGTTGTTGTTAGGTGCCCTCAAGTCTGTGTCCAACTCACAGTGACCCTATGTACAATAGACAAAACCCTATTGCCAGTGTGTCTCTGCTATTCATACGGTTTTCAAAGGCTGATTTTTTGTGGACAATGGGTTGCCAGGTCCTTCTCCCAAGCCTACAGCACCTGGTGTTCCAAGGCAGTCTCCCATCCAAGTACTAACCAGGCCTGACCCTGCTTAGTTTCTGATATCTGGCAGCCTCAGACACCACAAGGGTATGATGCAGGCACAAGAGCTACAGGCATGCTTTGCTTTTTGCAGAAACTTGGGTATGATTCCCATTCACCACACACAAATGTTTTTTTTTATTGAAGATGTTTGTCTTCTTGTTTGTTTTGCTTAGGTTTTTTGAGAACAAATTCTAAACAATTTTGAAAATAATGTGAAAACCTTCATGTAAGCTTGAGCAGTAATTAAGATCTATTTATTATACGGCATATTAATCACTTCTTTAGCTAAATGGCAATAAATGAAAAAAATACCATTGACTATGCAGTTTAGTAAATGAATAATCTCTCAAGATAACATTTTATAAAAAATAGTAGCTAGGTATTAGTTATTGCTATAATTAAAATGCAAAATTATTTCCACTTTTTTTACACTTCTGATTTTGTGTTTAAAAAAGAATAAGACAGACAATTGAGAAAGTACATTTCTGCATCAAAAATTTTGTTGCAAATTTAAAATTTTAAACTTATACCTCATGCTGCTTCCTACACTTAGTAATACATATGTTTATAGACAAAATACTAGTGTGTAATGTTTATATTTTAACATATTTCATCAAATATTTTTGCTATAGTATATTACAGTTTTCTGCAGAGGATATAACTTCAAGTTATATAAGTAATAACACATTTATGTTGGTGACATTGAATCAAATGAATGTTTAATTTTAGAAAACTCAATATAAAGAGTCATTTAGTCAAGAATTAAATCATCTGTCTTACTCTGCTGGCTATATAAATGGGTCCACTCTGATTGACTTTGGGGGTTTTAGTCTTGCCTACCTCATAAGTCAAGGTATCAATCTAGGGTTTGTTGTGTTATTTAAAAAGTACAATATGCTTTCTTGACTATTTTCATGAAATAATGTTTAAATATTCCCCAGTTGACTTCTGTTCATTTTGAAGCATTTTATTTGAACAATGAATCAAAATAATTCCAAAAATTGGACCTAATTTTTTAAGTAGATATAATATCAACATAACATATTGGTATAAATTTGATGTGCCTAAAATATACAGTACCAATTATAACAAAAATGGTTTATATACATTTTAAACCTCATAATACATTGTCTTTTTGGAGTCCTGGGGTCTGAACCCAGGCCTCGTGCTTGCATGCTTTGCAAGTCCTGTACCACTGAGCTGCACCTTCAGCACCCCCCCCCCTTTTTTTTTTTTTTTACTTTTTGAGACAAGGTCTTGCTAAATTACACAGACTGGCTCTGGTCTCAAACTTTCCATCCTCCTGCCTCTGCCTCCCGAGTCATTGGAATTACAGGCATGTGTCACTGTGCCTGGCATCATAATACATTTTAATAATATCCACCTATGTAGAAAAATAAATCACTATAAAAGAGTTCTATAGTAAAGGATATAATAAAAGGCACAATAGAGTCAAGCCTTGTATCATATTCCTATAATTCTAACACTGGGGAGATTGAGGCAGGAGGATTACAAGTTTGAGGCTAGCCTAGGCTATATAGCCAGATACTGTCTCAAAATAAAATGAAAAAAAATCACAAACACTATCCAAGGGTCTGAAGAAGTTATAAAATGTACACATATTGTATGTATATATATTATATTTATTATATGTATATGTATATATAATATTATGTGCCTGATTTTAAATTTATAAATTGTAAAAAAGAGTACCATGTCAATAAATGGTGTAGTTTGTCAAATGTCACAATTTTTAAGGTATGAAAAATAAGCTAATGAAAATAAACACCACTCATATAACTACCTGAATTATTCAGAACTAAAAAGACACAAAGGACTGCCAAATGTTTTAAAACGGATTGCCCAGTATTCTTCAGATTGTGGATAATGCACTAGGATCAATAAAAAATGTCTTTTTAAACTTAAAACCAATTTTAAGAATGAATTATTAAAGAGCCATAACATTGTTTGGCTCCATCATTTATGCAACCATGCACATTTGGTGAGATTTGCATTGTGATGAAAAAATGTAATTTCTTAACTCCACTGTTTTACTCAATATAAACCTTGAACTATTCTTGCTTTATAAGAGAATCCTTCCTATAAGAAAAATAAACAAATGATTTTGTTAGCCATTTTATTATGGGAAATATCACAGATCTAGCCATCACCCGATTTCGTTTGTATCTTCATCAAGGTCATTCAAGAAACGAATGAACACTAAGAATTCTTTTTATCATATCTTAGATAAGGAGGCTGTTGTAAAAACTGGGTCACTTAAACAGCAAACATGTATTTCTTATGATTAGAGGTTTACACATCCAGGGTTCATTTGCGACAGATCCAGGGTGTGGTGAGAGGCTGCTTCCTGGATCAAATAGGACAATCTTTGCACTGTGCTTCCCCATGAACAGAGAGGAAGCAACCTGTTTGGGGACCACTGTAAAGGCAAGAGTACCATCTATTAACAAAATAGAAATACACGGGTTCTAGTGTTTAGATATTATAACTTCCATGAATGTCCTTGTAGATGTTTTGACATACAGGTTTTCTCTTCAATAAAATGTGAAAATGTCTAGGAGTAGAATCCCTACATCACAGCAGCTACATTTTTACCTTTATGACACAGTAAATTTTTTACATCATGCTTGCTTCATTTTACACTCCCACTACAAATGTGTATGAGTTCCAATGCCTGTGTTACTTTTCATGCATAAATTACATTTCGTTTACTCATTTACTAGCCCACTCCTCCTATAAATTCCTGATAATCTATATACAAGCCAAAATGCAAAAGGCTATGAAAATAAAAGAGTTTACATCTCATCTGGTTATAAAACTTGACCTTGCCTAAAGTCATTTGGTAGGAAAACCCAACTGATGCTGAGCAGATATTTAAAATTTTAATCTAATTAATGATATGCATATACTTCCCCAGTGGCCTATTACTGTTTATGGTACAACATGTTATTTAAAACTTCACTGGGATTTTACTTAATACATGAAGTATATATTATAACATTACCTGTGTATAATCCAAAAACATCCTTATTTTATAATACATTAAATGACAAGGTCTTAGAAGAATATGGATTTCTTTGACCCCTATCTATATGTTGACCTCCATCTAATTAATCTGTATCAGTCTTTATTAAATACCATGAGTTCACAGTGATACCTCTAATTCTAATTTTAAGGGACGTGGTATATCTTATTTCATTACTTCCTATGTTTGCTTATATCTCTAATACTGAGGAATCTGTTTCCAATAATTCATTACTTTATCTCTCTTATATAGACATAGATATATTGATATTGACATATAAAGTCATATATCAATATCAAGCCATACCACTGTGGTGTCTGATCCTGTCAGATCTCAGAAGCTAAACAGGGTCATGCCTGATTAGTAGTTGGATGGGAGACCACATGGGAACACCAGGTGCTGTAGGCTTGGGACCTGGCAACCCATTCCCAAAAAACACTCAGACATTGAAAACCCTATAAATAGCAGAAAAGCACTGACAGTAGTGTTTTGCCTGTTTTACATAGGGTTGCCATGAGTCGGAAACCAACTTGAGGACATCTAACAACAATAATAACACATGATTATGTAACTATAGACATTTACACAGTTTCAGAATATCTGATATCACACATTGATCAGCTTTCTGTTCCTGAACCAAATACGTGAGCCATGCAACTTATAAAGAGAGAAGGTTTCTTTTGGCTCATGGATTTATAGGATTAACATCATGATCTGCTAACACCATTGTCTTGGGTCCATAGTGTAATATATCATGGCAGAAGCATTTGGCAGAACAAATACACCACCTCGTGGCTGAGGAAAAAAAAGAGGAAGAAGTGGCTGGGGGTCCCACTATCACCTTCCTTGTTCCTAATGACTTAAGCACCTCCCACCATGCCCCACCTCTAAAGCTTTCAACATTTCTCAGTAGAACCATGCTGAGGACCTATCCTTTAACATATGGTCATTTATGGGACTTTTCCAAACCTTTGAGGAATGCTTATTGAAAGCATTAAATCACAATTGAATGGAATCCAACCAAATTATAATATTTTACAGAGCCTTTTATTTTGAATATCTACTCAATGAAATATAATGTGTACCATTTAATAAGTTTTAATAATTTTGTACACCTGCTTAACTAGACCACATCAAGAAATAGTACATATCTATAATCTTGTTGTTGTTGTTGTTAGGTGCCATCGAGTCAGTATCTGACTCATAGCGACCCTCTTAGGGTTTTCAATGGCTGAGTGCTTCGGGATTGCCTTGGGAGTGGATTGCCAGGCCCTTCTCCCATTTTTGCGGTGCTGGGAATTGAACTCGGGACCTCCAAGACTGCAACGCAGAGCTCTACCCACTGAGCTAGATCCCAGCCCAACTATAATCTTAGGAAGTCCTATGTTCCCTTCACAGACAACACACTCATAACCAAGGCAAACACACTTCAATTTTTTAAAATGTAGTCATTTTGCCTGGTTTTTAACTTCTTATAAATGACATTTTATAATATGTATTGGTTTTGTGTGTAGGCTACATAAGGGAAAAGGTTTATTTTGGATCATTGTTTTGGAGGTTTCAGTCCATTGTCATTTGAACCTTTGAGCCTCTCACATTGGTCTTGTGGCAGGACAGCTAATGGTGCAGCACAAGGTAAAGGAGGTCTACTCATTGTGGTCAGAATCAAGGAGAAAGAAGGGGGAGAGAGAGAAAATCAAGGTACAAAATTGTTCCATATCCAAAAGAGAATTCCCTTGCGCCTAATATATACCATGACAACCATTTCTATCTTTAGTGTTTTATCCTTTTAAGAATATTTTATAAATGACATCATATAAAATAGCTTCAAATTATTTCTACATATTCTTTGGAATTGGTGAAGTTAGATGGAGTTAAAAATAAAACAATGCTTAACAGCAGTTGGCAATTGTCAAAGCTGATGAGGAATACGTAAGCTTTTATTACACTGTAATCTGCATTTTGGAATATATTTGATATTTACCTAATAAGTAAAAGCTAAAAGACAAGGAATAAAAATGTTTTAAGGAAAAGATTAAAATAGAAGGTAAGCCTGTTATCAAAATTTAGAAAACGCATAACAGTGGCAAAAAGTCAGATATCAAACCACCAGAAAAATTAAATAAGTGCAACTGAAATTCAGATAAAAAGTATTACAATTAACTTTACAAAGATATTTTTAAAGAAATAAAATTAATTATATAAAATAATTATAAATCAGAATATTATGCAAATTATCTAAAATGTTTTAAATGCCATTGGTGATCTTGAACACAACCAAAAATAAAACCAATTTTTCAGATCAACATTATAGTTTGCAGGTTTTCACAGATCAGTTAAAATTTAATTACATTTATATTTACTTCAAATACCTACACATTGTAGATTATTAACACACATAATATATCTCTAAGATAGGAAACATGTTGTTGTTGTTAGGTATCATTCAGTAGGGTCCAACTGCCACAGAATGAAACACTACTTGACACTGCACCATGTCTGGCACTATGTCTGACAATGGTTCTCTGCTATTCATATGGTTTTTGATGGCTGATTATTTCGAGAATGAGCTTCCTGGTCCTTCTCCCAAGGAAATATGTAGAAAAGTATCATTGAATATTGGCAGAAACTTAAAAATGGATCAAGATGCTGTGTCCCATGGAGCATGCCTGTAATCCCAGCATTTTGGGAGTTTAAGGCAGAACTCATAAATTTAATGCCATATACAGCCAGCAAAAGTTAGCAAGAATCTGTCTCCTTAAAAACATAAAATAAAGAGGCTGGGGGCACAGCTCAGTTTTGGAGCACTTACCTAGCCAGTGCAAGGGCCTGGGTTCAACTCATTTGTATTGAAAATAAAAATTTCCAGTCTCATTAAGGGTACATTCCAGATAACTGGTAAAGAATTTCCATAGAAATGATAGTAACTGTTGTTTGAATTTGTGAGCCATTGGAATCAAAGACACAATATAAAACTTAGTAGTGCATGCCAATAAAACTTTCTTCAGTTATGAAAATATTCTCTCTGTCCTGTCCAGTATCTTAACCACTAGGTATATGTGGATATTGAGCCCCATGAAATGTTGGTTATTATGACTGAGGAACAGATTT
Source organism: Pedetes capensis (assembly GCA_007922755.1). Taxonomy (NCBI): domain Eukaryota; kingdom Metazoa; phylum Chordata; class Mammalia; order Rodentia; family Pedetidae; genus Pedetes; species Pedetes capensis. The sequence continues at coordinate 12,313 of VMDO01007568.1, read as the reverse complement.
TTAAATTTTAACTGATATAAATTTAAATAGCTATGTATAGTTAGCTGTGTATTGGACACCACAAGCCTAGAAGAACTCAAATGTGTCTTCCCTTCCATGAAATAATTTCGGTCATCCTGATTTCATGTTGTGAGTCTCAATTGATTTTATTCTGCTCTTAAATCCCATAGGAATCTATATTGTTGATTCAAAGGGGTTATTTCATATCTTTCCTTCTTATTTTCTCCTGCTAGACTCCTAAATGCAATCCACTAATGTATCTTATGTTTATATTATCCACTTGTTACCTGAAAGGCATTTGTGGCAACATCTATGGAGCTGAGTACCTGTTACATACAGTCATGAGAAGAAAAATATAAGACATAAGTGAAACATTCAACAAGGAAAACTCCACTTGAGTCTTTTCTTGAGGGTGGGAAAGAATGCCCATGGTTCTGAACAATCAGATAAAACATACACATATTCTTAGATTTTCTTAAGACAATAGCTCTATCCTACTTAAGTACAGCTCGTGGCATCCATCTTGATGAATTGGCATACATTAGTGATATATCAGCGTAGTCTTAAACCAACCTGATCCAATTTGGCTGAAGGAAGACATTCAACTCATGGGGATTTTGAAATAGTTTAGGCAAGCAAAACTTACCATCTGCTATTACCTGCATTTTTAAATGTACTCATTATTTAGCCTCTGAGAAGATGTGAGACTAATTACAATATTTCAAGTATGGTTGAGTTTCACCTCCCCATTCTTACTTGCATCATCAAGCAGAAACCTGATTAAACAGATGGGCTTCACCCCATGACCCTCACAATAAGGATGAGAATTTAGAGAAACAAGAAAAGAAAGTGCCAAAAGGTGTTCATTCTTCATAGAAAATGCCCATAGGCACCAAAATATGCTACTGTTGAGTCAGTGTTACACTTTGAACTTGGCAAAGTCAAAACAGATAGCACTTCAAAGAAGCTTTATTAAAATTCCTCAAAATTCTGAGGAAAGAGAATGTTTAATATTTATTTTTATACACAAATTAGTCATACTGCTTTAAGTATATATAGATCCACATTTCCCTAAACAGATACTTCATTGTTGAGTTATATAACAAAATAAAATGAGACATTGTATATATGTGTATGTATACATAAATGTATGTGTACATATATATGTATATTAAAAATATACTTTAAAAGCTGAAGACAAGCCAGGTGATGTCGTACACACCTGTAATCCCAGTAACTCCAGAGCTGGAATCAGGAAGATAACAAGTTCAAGGCCAGACGTAACCTGCATAACTTAGTCAGACCCTGTCTCAAAAAGAAAATAAAAAACATCCTGCATGTGTGGCTCAGTAGTAGAGCAGTCACAAAGCATGACTGATGTCCTGGCCCCTCACTACCCCCCCGCCCCCCCCC